>JAEBDU010010070.1:0-17555 GCA_016802625.1 Heliconius numata | reverse complement strand
AGCGGACGCGGCGCTTGCGCACATCCTTAGTTGGCGAGCCAGTGCACCATAGACGACACAACAGTGTCTGTCTGTTGTTTCTAACTCTTCTTCTTCTAAACCACCCAACAGATTTTGTTGCGGTTTTCACCATTAGGTCGAGTATTTTTCGTAGAAGGTTTATATATAGTTTATTATTTGTACATTCTTATGTAAATTAACATAAATACTATAAATATGAATAAAGTCCTACCCGTTGAGACACTTTCGCGCATGCGCTGCTTTAATGGTAAGTACTACATGAAAATAATGTACTGGAGTGTTGTTCCTCTCAATGAGATCTACAAAAAAGTCCGTGACGGCATATTCGTATCTTTTAAGAATAACGTGTAGTGATCATTTTCCCGTCTAAAAATAATAATTTCAATATATTTTTTATTGTGAGAGATATTTTTCCATAATGGTATTAATCCTTATACTTTAAAATACTTTATTAATTTTCTACGTTAAACGAAGATAAAATTAGCTTTTTACACTATTTCGAAATTGCGAATAGTTTTACAGAAAAACACATTTAATTGTTGACACATCACGCCATTGACTCATCAGCTGTATCGACTCAAGTTTCACTTATCCCTTACTCTCAGCATATAAATAAGTATATTAGTTACGTTGGCCATTTAATGTAGATCAAAACTGTCTTTTACTGATTTTCATTTTAATAAGTACTTTAGAAGTTGTTACAATATCAAAAAATCCTTGCTGTGAAACGACTCGCCATGCGTCCGCCGCGCCCGTCTGCCTTACACGCATCGGTGGTTCAGTGGTAGAATGCTCGCCTGCCACGCGGGCGGCCCGGGTTCGATTCCCGGACGATGCATTCTATTTAATTTTCCTCACAGGCAGCCACGTAGTGCTTGCTTTTCATCAGGGACAGAATACCCTCTTCAGCATTAAACACAAGCTCGAAAAAAAACCCCGCCTACCTTTATAGCAACGAAGATTTAGATGCGTTTGCACGTATTGGATAATTCGAGTTGAATGTATTATTTCAGCGCGATATATTTGGTTTCATATTTTTTATAGTAGTTATTAGTAGGTAGGTTTTTGTTTATAATTTCTTCCGTTTAAAAATAGTCATTTAACTATCTAAAAATAGTCATTTAAATATATTCTAATAAGTACTTGAAAAGATTAGTAGACACAGATTTAAAATTACGGTACCTACTAAAAAATCCTTGCTGTGTAAAACAATTGGAAAATCCTTATTGAAACTACGAAAATGCGGGTTGCATTAGGGTTTAATTAATTTTCACATTATCTTAAGTTCTTTGCAAACATACATTATATGAATAATCCAGTAGTAAAAGCGGGTGAAGCCGCAAGAGGGTCGCTAGTCTATTTATATATAAAAAAAACAATACAATTTTTTGTATAAAATAATCATAAATTGTTATTGTTATTTGTTTTTTGTTTAATTGTTATTGTCATTTAATTAATTGAATAGTAATATTTTCTCTGTAAGTGCAACGATCGCGGGTTCAATTCCCATTGTAGGAACGAGTTTTTTTTTCCTTTTTTCACTCCTCTGCTAACAAGACTAACACTAATGTTCACAAATCAATTACCTTCTTAAGTCTCCGTATTAGTCTCCGTTGTCTCCTCAACAGCGTCTTCCCGCAGTGTCGCAATCTCTCTATCCACTGACACCTCATTGGCACTAAATCCATCAGGTCCCATACGCAAACTGACATTTTCACATCACAATTTACTTATGCTCGAAGCACGATAAACACTTGTTATTTAATTTTTATTAAATGAATATTATGAATAATATATTAGGGTCCTATGGAAAATAATAATATTTTTTTATTTTTTTAATGAACCTTATTTTTTTGATGTGCGTCTGATATATAAATATATAATTATTTTATTACAACTTAATTACGTGATATTGGTTTTTATTTTGGAAATACGAATGAAATATAAATTTCCACTATATCGAATCAAAAGGTTTACATGCCACTGCAATGACCTATGGAAACACGACGATGATATTGTATCATATTTCTCGTTTTATTAAAAATATTCTATTACATATTAAAATGTCACTTTCGTCACGTCTGTAGGTATAAAAATTTAGTTAACGTTTGTAATTGTTATGAGTGGTTATTATTAAATTAATTTTAAATTACCAAAGATTATTAATTACTATTAACACTAATTAATAATTGACTAATTTTATGAGTGGTTAACGTATAATGTACATATTTAATATCAGTTAATTGGAGTCCCTTTGTTCGGCTATAAATAATTTACAAGAAAAATAATATAAATAAAAAAAATATATATAAAAATATTTTCAACAGCTTTTTGTATTTGTTATAACGAAACTTTACGTCATCGTCGGTCACGTTCTGGCTGCATTTTCTTGCTGCATAAAGAAAAATACCTTCTCTTTAACGATTTACGTCAATGTTATATATACATTTTACTTATGCAAAAAATATAGTTTTAAAATAAATAATACACATAAATAAATAAAATTACGAATACCAAATGTGGCACATTACAAATAACTTGATAAATAAGATTATATCTGCATACTTATACTGAATACCAGGAAGAAAATACTATTTTGCATGTAAATAAATAAGTAATAAATAATAATAACATATAATTTAAAGTTCAAAAATAATATAAGCGGGACTCAACGCCGCGCTTTTGCTTCAACACCAGAGCGAAGAAGTGAAAATAATAAATATTTCATTTCCCCAAGTGGAAATCGAACCCATAATCTGTGGCATTTACAGTCACACTTGTGCCACTGCTCCGCGACTAGCCTTTATAATTATGGAATAACTAATAAGTTATTACTTTAATGAATTAGTAAATAAACTCTTATATATAGTAAGTAAATGATAATGGTAACTCTTATAAGAAATAGGTATGTATATAATTACATTAAAAAAATCTTTCGTTACTGAGTCATCGACAGACAACGCACAGTCGAAATTTAAAAAGTTAGTTTTCAAGTAGATTATGGAATTAAGGGGAGCAAGTTTTTCTCGAAATTCTGGTGAGAACAGTAAAAATCGAGATTTTCCATTCCATTTCTAAGTAAAATATTATGAGTATATAGTAATAAGCAAAGGTATTTATATACAAAAATATTTATATTATAATTACGTCCGAAGGAAATATATCCGAAAAATAATTCATAATTACGCAAACTCTGTGAGAATATAATTACCTACTCATTTTTCGAAGTAGGTATACGCCTAATGTAATATTAGACACACATTAAGATATTATGTATAATGATTATATAACTATTTTTGTTTATAATTATATATTTATATATGAAATTAGAGAAAGTGGTTAAACAGGTAAGTAAAAAATTAAGATAAAAGATAAACATACAAAATTAGGGTTTTAATTTGTATTTTGGACATTATTATATAACTTTAATATGCAAATTTATTAATATGTAAAAAAATCGTGGTTTTAAAGGAATGTTATCTTTCATCACTAACCAAATTAAAACAATTATATAAATAATTCAATAAATTTTATAACAACTATCTAAAAAATAATAATAACGTGAATATTATATCTATCTATAATTAAATAATATATATTTCCACATTATGACTAAAATAAAAGGATTTTATTCTAGACGGAAGTGAATACTAATTACAATACAATGGTTTAAGTAGGAAACTTAAGATCTTAGGAAAAAAAAAACTACTTTAGCTAAATTTTAATAATTATAAAATATATGCAATTACAATAATTATAAAGTAAAAAAAAAATATTAATTTGCAAATTAAAGATTTCTTTACAAATCTATAATTATAATAAAATCGTAACTGATCGGTGTCTGTACATGGAAGATAAATTAGTAGAACTATTACTGGGGGCGTTTATCAATGTAATGGAACCCATAAAAAATATTTTTGTCTGTTTGCCGGTTTGACTCTTTGTGTGTTTTTTCACGCTAATCTCAGAAACGAATTAAGCAAGATTCTGGCAAGCTTGTTTTATTACAATCGGTTCACAAATAACAGAGATGTATCAATTTAAAGTATTTTTACTATTATTTATTTAGGCAGAGAAAACCTAGTGTAAAGACACTCCGTTCACCATTTGCCGCTAAATTCTGGAGGCATTGCGTGTTGAGGGGCGGAACTCAACGCCGTGAGGTATTGAATAAAATTAATTACGGTTTATGAATATTTTTAAATTGCGTTTAGTAAATATACCTACAGTTCAGTTAATTGGTAAACGCGAAGCAACACCGATCAACGAACGAGATTCGTTAATAATTACAGAAGGAATAATGATTGAGATACGAAAAGGGTCGCAGTTAGCACATTTATAAAATGTAAACATAAAAGCTGTATATCGGAAAATCCGACGTATTTTTTCATTTCATATAAGAAATATTTGGTTTTCATATTAGGTACTACACAGTTTTGCAGGTTTAACCATAAACAAAAATGTACCCTTACTAAGTGATCGACAGACAACGTACGACTACAGTTAGCAGGCTGACATATATATATTTATATAGATTCCTTGAGGAATATAGAGGATCACTAAGACTTCGTTGAGGCCAGTCGTGCTTCAGAGGCAAAAGCGTGTGTGGTGTGTCCGATTTCCACTCAATGCCTCCAGAATTCGGTGGAAAGTTGGGAACGGAGTGTCTCAGGTTCCCTATACTTATCCTGCTATGCTAGGCAATGCTATGTGCAGGATACAACATAAAGCTAATAAAAAACAAAGACTTCCTTATTCGCGAAACGCATACGGGAACAGGAAAAACGGGATTTAACGTTTTGTGGTCAACGCAAAGCGACTTGCGCGAGCTACACATAATTTCTAATAAGAACATAAACTTGAACAGAAACATACAAATAACAGCTATTTTACGAGACTACCATAACCAAAATACAATCACAAACAAACGAAACTTTCTCCAAATCCATATTACGTAAAACCTTACAAAATTATAGGCTTAACATATAATCGAAAAAAAAACAAATAATAATAAATATATAAGTATATACGAGACGCACACCACTATTTCACAAGTCGGTCAACACTTTCGAGGGCGAGCTGCGTACGCGCACGTCGGGCCGCGTCGACGCCGAGTGCAGCACTGCAAGAACCTCTTTCACTTGTTACGCAATGTATTGCGTAATTACACTTTTGCCTTTCCAACTGCAGTGTAGCAACTGGCGATGTGGGATATAGAGGATTTGCTCTTGGAATATTTAAATTTTGGTTGAAAATATAATATTTTTAATAATTAAGTAGCGCGGCGTTGGGTTACGCCACTGAATACAGAACCATCATGTCTAATTCAAATGAAAATGTATTATTGAAATCAAACTAACAAACCCAGTAAGGTGAAATTCAAGTTTAACTGTAGAAAATTCCGCGTCGAAAATATTAGGTCATATAGTGTTTTGTTTTCGTCGTTTAAAAATGGGGAGCGGAGTGTTTTTTTTCTGCATAGGTACACCGTACATAGGTATACACTAACAGCTAGGTAGATATACGGGATTCAAACTTAGGTTTGTATTTATAAACCTCTTTCAACTCTGAGAGCATCTCAAGATCAATCTCAAGAGTTGACGGCGATTAATAAATACTGCTCTTTTAAATATAAAACATCACTGTGTCTTTTAACAAAACATTATACTTAGAGGAATATCGATATTTCAAATATAATTATTTTCTTTATTTCAATAGCATCGTTGAAGCAGTCATTAATTAGTCGATTTTGATTTGTAAAGAAAATCTATTTATACATAAAGAATCTTAAAGGACAAACAGACATTAGTAATATTTCATAGTAATTAACAAGGTTGATTAGTTAATTTTGTAATTTATCATTAGTTTAAATAAATTTATATTATTATAATTTAGTGTTCAGATTTCATTTTATTAGAATTTACTGAGATAAAAATGCAAACAAAATAATATTTTTAATATATTTTTTTTAAAATATACCACACTAATGACAGGAGCATATTTTAGAAAACGTAAAACAACGTAACGTGAATAGAACCCGCGCGTCATAGAACTCACCACTAAACCTATCATGTTAAGCTAAGTCGAAATTCTTACTTAATTACGCTGAACTTAAAACGCTTAACTTAGGTTCCCAAAAAAAAAACAAAAAAAAATATTTTGGAATATTCCACATTGTCCATATCTGCATCTCACGAAGTAATCATTACGTATTAAATACAATACAATACAATATACTTACTTTAAATAAATATAAATATTATAACATTATACAATAAGAAATCAGTGTGGAGTGAGTGCTTAGATAATATTTACTCATTTTTACATAACATATAGTAGAGGCCAGTCGTGACTCGTGGGACAGAGGCATAAAGTGTGACTATAAACGCAACTAGTTGTGGGTTCGACCCCCATTCGAGCAAACGAAAAAAAATTGAATTTATATTCCCATTCGCTCGGCAACAAGCAATGACTCCTGAATTTGGCGGAAAGTGGGGAACGTAGTGTGTTAACACTAGGTTCCCTCTGCCTACCCTGCTGTGTGCGGGATACAGCGTGAAGTTGATAAAAATAAAAACATAACAGAGATATTACGACTGTATTCATTATATTCTCACGACAATGATAACAATTACAAAACCAACACGATATAAACAAAACGATGGTATTCAACGTTCAACCGTTTTTATTTCAATTGTTACTTAACTCATAATAAACGCATATTTAGTAGGTATTTACTTTAGCGTTTAAAAATATAATTAATACAACTATATAATTTGTATTTGTATACTAAGTTCGACTCATTCGGTGGAATGAATTATTCGCATTTAAAAATACGGCGGAAAGTGGAGAACGAAGTGTCTTAAGAGTAGGAGGCAGAATGTTTATAATAAATATCTAATTTGTATTAGCTCTAACTTGTTAATATTTAATTTAAAAAAATTAAAAAGCCACGACGGACGCAGTGGGTAAGTTTCAAAAGTATTAATTATTTTTTTCTTTACATATAGGTATTACATTTATTAAGAAGAATATTTTCGATAATAGTACATTATTACTTACTATAGAATGAATATTATCACGCTCTATGCGTGAGAGCGAAATTCAATCACGAACGTTTAACACTTTAACGACGCATAAATATTGTAATGAAATTTAAATGTCACGTTTCTTCTGAGAAGCTGGAATTACTGTGAAAGACAGATCTTTCTTCTCGAAAATAACTTGGTTTTAGAATAATTTTAATGAGTACGGCGCACGGAGATGTCTTCGGAATTCTTGTGAATAAGAACGAGTGTCTTCATGGGAACGGAGTGTTCTAATCCTAAGTTCTCAGGTTTCTTCTGTCCACCGTGTGCGGGAAAACCAAAAAAAAATTTAGGCCGTCGTAGCCCAATGGATCACCGCGACTATAACAGCGGTGGTTGTGGTCACCACCACATCACACTAGCGGAAAAGTTTATATTTATATTATTTTCATTTTTCTATTCTGGTTCATTTCGAAAGAAAATACAAGACTAAGTCTAGAACTAAATTAATATTTTAAATTTTAACGTCTTATAGAACCGGTAGAATTGGTACAATTATTAAGTATCAATTTCATTAACTTACGTAATATCAGGCGTTAAGTTAGCTTAATCATAAATACTTGGATTAAGATTGCAAAAGCTAATTTATAAGGTACTAAGACTTTCTAAGTCAGACTTTCACATCTTACATAATGAAAAGTTCGCTTTAAATTAATATTCTTTCAGGTTCACGCTGTATCCCACGAGTAGGAAGGCAGGTAGAGGGAACCTAGTATTAATAAACTCAGTTAGTTAATTTCCGCCGATTTTAAAGGGATTGCGGTATGAGTGACGGAACTCAAAAAAAATGTTACCAGAGCAAAAAAATAAAATAATAATTGATTTCCTTGAGTGGACATCGAACTTACGCCTCAAATTAAATTTGTCTCACCAGATTCAGTGCCATATATTATACATGGCAACATATCGAAAATTGACTTAAAGAGGAGAATAAAGAGATACATCACCAATTTAAATATGAAAATAAAAAATTAAAGTGATATTTAAATATTTTACATAAGCAATAATATCCAAATCCTTATAAAATACCGACGTAAATTAATCTCTACAGTGTTATAGCTATATTAAATCGACAGGCGTTACAGAGAAATCTATTTCATTTCAAACTTCAAAGCTTATAGGCTTATAATTTCCTGCACCATAAATAGCACAAATATATATAATCTCGACATAATCGAGGAAACTAAGCGAGTAATAAACAAGAAGTGTTCTATATCTTTTAAAGAGGTTAGGTTCCAACCAGTTCGACATGGCAGCGCACCGACGTAGCTTTCTCTAAGCTTGGGTTAGACTTAGAATACTATAAAGATGTAAATGTACCAGATATTAGAACTGAAATATTGCGTAGTAGAGTCGAAAGTAGTTTGAAAGCATACAGGAAAAGCTTTTCCAATTTCCTCGTTTAAATAAATCAATCGGTTGTTACGTTTACTTAGTGTTGTAGGTTTTCTTTGATAAGATTATGAACAATTTAGTAAATTAAATATTGGAGAATTGGTTTTCTTAGTAAATATTTTTCTATCAGTCACAGCCTAGTGTTAAGACACTCTGCTCTCCACTTTTTGGCGAGTTCTGGACACATTACGTGTTGAGTGGCAGAAATAAACGGCGCGTGCGTCGACACTAGAACTAAGAAATGAAAATATTAAACATTTTAATTTCCGCGAGTGAGAATTGAACGCACAACCTCTCGTGTTTACAGTCACACACTGGCCACGAGTGGCGTAAAAGTTAATAATATAATTATTAATATAAACATTCTTCAAAATACGAACGAATCGTATAATCGCATGTAAGTACGTTCAGAAACATCTCAGAAACATTCCATCTCCTCATAGGGATTAATTATTTTTATAAAAAGTTTATTTATGAAGCTATTATAATCCGTATAATGAAAAGACAAAAAAAAACGTCTTCCTTTACAAATTTCGGAAAGGTTATTTTCATGGAAACATACATAAAACTTTATTACTTGTACCTACCAATAATTTAAAATAAAAGGGAACCCGGTTTGTGAACCGTAGCTGATGAAAAAATTGCTATAGGTAATATTGTGATAGCAATTTATTACCACCAATTACGGTTGTCACCTTGCGCGTCCAAACTTGATTGAATGTCGAATATCGAGTATACATCATGTTAAGTATTATGGGCCGCAGAGGTTCAGGAATACAAGGGTGTCACTGTAACGCGACGGTTGTGGGTTCGAACCCCCAGGGAATGAATAATTCATGTTCCCTCTGCCTTCCCTGGATACAGCATTTTATTTTTTTAAGTATTATAAGTTAATATAATATGAACATTAGTAGTCAATTAATTTCTAATTCGGTAATTACTTTTTTGTAACCGTTTCGCTTAGATTTTTGCGTTAATAGCAAATTTTAAGTATTATATTTTTTTTGCTAATACTTGTTAAAAAAATATATTAAAGCAAAGAGTCACTTTAATATTTTCATTTCCTTGCTTCGGTAACTAGGCAAAGCGCGGCGTTCAGTTTCGCTTTAAACGCAATGCCTCCAGAATTGATTAACTTTTGGGATTGGTAAAAATGGGTAACTGGATAGTTCATGTAACCCAATTTTATTTTCTACATTTACTCACCAAAAAAAAAAGGCACTTTAATTAAAAAAAAACAAAAACAAACTAGGTGACCAGGTAAGCCAGCCAGCGTGGTCCAAATTCACCTCACCCAGTGGCCCGCTTTGGTGGTCAACTTTCGCGAATCTCACGTTACTGTTGCGACAACGCGATATATACCGACCGATACATTGGTATTCGCTGTTGATGTGTCTGCGTCATGTTCCTGCGTAATTTGGACTCTCACTTTTTATTATTTCTCAGTCAGACCGCTTATCTTTTGTTAGACATAAATATACGAGAATTCGGGAGAACAGAGTGTCTGAACACTAGGTTCCCTCTGCTTATCCTGCTTAGTGCAGGATACAGTGTGAAGCTGAAAATAAAAAAAAAACTAATAGGTACTTGTAACTTATGAAAAGTTAATTATAACTTTTTGAATTTAATTGATTTTATAACATTAACAAATTCCGGAAAAAAATATTTCCGAATAAATATACAAAAAAACAAGCTGTGAGAATTATCTTAAAAAAATCCTTATATTCAACTCAATTATGTTATTAAAAAATATACTCGTATAATTCTTAAACATTAAGATTTTGTAACTACCTTTAACTGTGGCTTCGATCCCGTGGTCAAATACAAACACTAACTAACTAAGAACACATTGTAAGTTTGTAATTGAAGTAACTCTAACCAAAATGCACAGCATTGTATCGATACAAGCGGAATGGTAGGTAGAGGGAACCTAGGAACCTAGTATTAAGACACTCCATTCCTATTAAGACACTTCCTTTCATTACTTTTCGTGTATAATTATAAATTTAGTTAAACGTTAAATATAGAAATATCTAGTATAGAAATTTCCCCCTTTTCCTTGCGTACTATTTTTACAATAAAAACATTTAATGCCCGTCTCGTAGCCTTGTCGTGTTCCGTCATTTAAAATAAATAATCAAACTCGCTTTCACCGACAAAAAGGTATTTATAAAAACAGATTACGTCGTAACAATTGCATCAATTTATCGCACTTAATAAATGATCGTTGGCACATTATTGCATGTCTAACGGGTTAAGCAATTTAAAACTCTGTAGGTACATTGTTGATATATGTAGATACCAATCTATGTAAGGTTCCTCTGCCTACCCTGCTATGTGCGATATATAGCATGAAACAAAAAATCTTATTATTTAGATTATGGGGACCGGAGTGTCTTAACATTAGGTTCCCTCTGCCTACCCTGCTGTTTGCGGGAAATAGCGTGAAGTTGATGTGATTTGATTTAAATTAGTCAAAAATCATTGTTCTGTCGAAAAAATGCGTCAGGAAAAAGACCCTCGGCACCCACTCTATGGCTACACCGCACCTCGTGCCCGCTTGAAAAGACGCCACAGTTTTATTCAAGCTACCAAAGCTCTAGATTGTATTCCGAGTCGCGCTAGGGTACGGTTATGGCAGACAATCTACCCGCCACCTTCAGGCTTTGTCCCCCCCAAAGAGTGCCTACCCGCAGGTTACAACTTGCAGTGGCCAACATGGAAGTCACTTAATCGTTTACGGAGCCAGGTTGGCCGATGCAAAGAGCTTCTCGTGAGATGGGGGTACGAACTGAGGGATAAGTCACCCTGTGACTGTGGCGCCGATCCACAAACGATGGCACACTTACTCTCCTGCCCATAATGTCCATTTGACGATGACGCTCACATGACAATCTGATGGAGGCAACAGATGCCGCTGTCGACGTGACTAAATACTGGCAAAATATGATATGAATTCTCCAATCATTGACACGAAGAAGAAGAATTCAAAAATCATTAAGAAGCCATTATATATTAGTATTTCTGGGTATTTCACAACAAACCAATGCTATTGTATCGTATGTGAAAGTGACGTACTGGAGACAATGGAACGTAGGCTTATGCCTGCCTCTATTCAGTTCATCATTATTGTAGGTTAATAATGCTTTCATTTAGATCATCTGTGATATACTACCAATGTCTATGGAGAGGCGAAAGTTAAGTATTTAGATCATATAACATAGTGGATGAAGTAATAGTTTCAGACTATAGTTTAGTATTTTTTTTTACATTTTTATAGTGTTATTCCACTCTTAGGAAAGTAAAATATTTTTTTAGAAAGATATAAAAAAAATTAACTAGCGAGATTTGAACGCGCACCTCTTAGAGACCAAGCGCTCTGACCAAGCGAACTTCGAGACAATGTGTGGCGAGTTACCTAATGAATCTCAAGTGGGAATCGACCCCACAATCATCGCATTTACAATCAGTTTCCGCAAATTGTAAGGATATTAAAAGCTCATTTCTTTTTGTTAAAAAAATTCTACCATTCTGAAAGGTAAATAGAGCAACATCTTTTCATCATAATTATACATCTACCTATACTAAGTAGAAAGTAAAATCTTAAAGAGACCCACAAAATGTAAATAGGTCGCACGGAAATATTCTAATTACCCGACATTTAGGGTTGCCATTTTGCTAAAAAGGAAAAATAATAATTTGTGAAATTGTTTTGCCCACTAAAAGTTTATTACAAAAGTAATTTAGTAATAACTATAAAATTAGTATCGTTAGTATATAAACCATTAGTATATAAACCAAATAACTACTTAGTTACATTAATAAAATTTTCATAAAAGAATGCTTTTTTAATAAATAGATAACTAAAATCTATATAAAAAATCGCTATTTGAGATTGATATCCAGACAAAAAGATTATAATATACGCTATTGATGTTTTAGATAAGCACGATTGTTATATAATGTTACAAAAATATCCATTAAGCTCTGACCTTAATATACCTAGTAGACGAGTTGTCATTCACCATTACGCAACCTTTGTGTAGAAACAAACCGATTACAAGATTAAATTATTTATATCACCTAGACTTTCGATAACTATTATTATTCAGGTCGATATATAAGTATACAAAGCTACTCTTTTTTTTAAGTGTCTTAAAATTAGGTTCCCAGATTCCCTACAACGATGAACCGTTGCGATGGGCAACCCTAATTACAAGTTGGCGAGAACGAAACGTTTCCTGCTAAAAACGTAGCAGCTATGTTTATTATTACACCCTTAAGATTTTAATGAAATCGTTTCAGATGTAAGCAAATTTATTTTAAGTTATGTTATCTATGTTTAATTTTTTCTCCGCCTATCGAGCCTGATATGTAGGTATTAAAATTAGCGGAGATAAAAAAGATAAAGTTTATTATTTAAGTCAGCCCATTCACAAAGAAACAAAATTATTAAAAACTGATGAATGTAAGTTTGTTTGTTGCGCTTTCACGCCAAAACTACTGAACCAATTATCATGAAACTTTGTACATATATTCTTAGAGGTATTAGAAAAGGACTGAATACTTTTTATTCAAAAATATATATCTTTCAAAAATAATGTTATGTATATATAAGTAAGCTAGCTGCGTTTGTCAATCTAGTAGGAAATAAACTATAGACAATAACTAGTACATAATTACACAACAATCTACTTAGTAGGTACTAAAATAATCACTAAATCTAGATGCTGTTACGCGAACTATACAATTTTCTTTTCCAATTATTATATAATAAATATTATGAAAGTATTATAGGTAATTGTATTAAGAAATGATGAAACTTGTGGTATTATTGCAATTGTAGAAATGTCTATTATAGAAGCAAAGTATTTCCTTGAGAGAACAATGGTGAATTTATAATTGTGAGGCAGCGATAGCGCCTTTTAATTGTAGTAGTTTTCTTTTGTACTTTGTTAGCTAAGCTATTCTATGTACCGTAATGATAATGGCTCTGAATTTTTTTGTTGTTTGAAAAAAAATCATTGAAACTTATGATTTATAATGTGATTTTTCTCTCTTTATTCTTTCTCTAATTATTAACTTTTGTATCTAATTATTAAAAGTATAATTGTTGGTTTTTCAAAAACAAAAAATACTAAAAATACCGTTCGAATATTATGAAAAAGTAATTATGAAAAAAGGCATAATTCAACTACAAGGCTTTGAAACCACACTAAATGGTTAAAACATAAATGACATCAGCATGTCCAAAATCTCACTTGGTAAAACACTAATGGTAGAGAAAGTACATACTTCAAGTCACCAAGCCTAATGGTATGTATGTTTCACTAAAAATTTGGCTCAGTCAAAACTTCCTTTCATGAATACGTGTATTCATATGTACAGTTTGTGGCGGCAGTCGTGGAAGGAAGTATATACGCGTATATGTAGTTGAAGCTTTCAAAGGCGACTTGAGCTTTTCTATGGGCTTAATTGCAGATTTTATTCAAAAAAATTTAGAACTTAACAAATCTTCAAAATGTGTAAAAAACCTTATAAAAATATAATACCTTAAATAAAAACAATCGATAGAAGAAGTAGGTTAAGCTTCACTGAACTAAGATTAAAAGTACGCCAGATTTAATCAAAGGATTATACGACTAAAATTCTAATCACCGTAAGCATACCTAACTGCGAGATATTACGTTGAAAATAGAGCCATAGTTTTTTTTAGCTTCACGCTCTATCCCGCATATACCAGGGTAGGCAGAGGGAACCTGCGTACCTAAGTATTAATAAGCTCCGTTCCTATTAAGACACTTCCGATTCCCACTTTGCACCAATTCTGGAGGTATTGCGTGTTGAGTGGTGGAACTTAACGCCGCGCTTACCCATTTACTAGAGAGAGGAAATGAAAATGTAAATTTAATTTACTCGAGCGGGAATCGAATCCACAATCAGCCCTGTTTACAGTCACACACTTATATGCTTTTGCTAATCATTTTTCTATCTTTTACACATAATATTAGAAAAAAACCAATAGTAATAATATCATTATAAGTTATTGCAAGTAAATACGTTATCTAACGGAGCATGTAACGCGGAAACCTTTGCGGTTTGCCGGCTTTGTTGCGCACATGCGTGAATGTACCTACGTAGGTACGTATATGTACGAGCATGTTATATAAGGCGTGTCACCGTGCGTTGCTCGTTATTTATTCTATTATAGTCAGTTCGTTTATTTAATAGTAGAAAAAAAAAACTTGTCATAGATTTTTGCTTTGTTTATTTTATGAATAAAAAAATATGAGGCCAGTCGTGGTGCAGGGACACGAGCGTTCGACCTCCAGAATTTGGCGTGGAACGGAAATGTCCTAATGGGAACGACACTCCGTTCCCATTTAATACTAGAATCTTGAACTAAATTAGTTGAATTTTTTTAAAAAAAATATGGATACAACTGATATTTTATTAACAGTCTCGTTAACAGCTGATTAAATAGACAAATAAAAGAATTTATTAAACTAACTAATAATCTTTGATGAAATCCGAAATCCGCCAATTTAGAGATACTCACTGCTGATGCTACGCCGCCTGATATAGATTAATAAATACACCTATGTTATATATTACTTTTTATATATTACTTATAATATTTTTATTAGATTTCCGTATTATTCCAGTTATCATAGATCATTAAATATATGTTATATATAATTTACAACATATAAGTTTTTAATGGTCAACTAATACGGAAACAAAATTAAAAATAAATAACACATTTTTTTATATTAAAAAAAAACTTTTTGAATAACAAGCAAAGCGTGACTAGAAAAAAAAATTAGATCGTGATATAGATAAAAATTGCAAATATAAATCAAAAGTTCCTTTTTTTTTTAATTTTGCAAAACTTCCTTATACATATTAAACTAAGAATGACAGATTGATTATAACGCAACGTAAGAACTAACAACTTATACTGAAACAATAAAGTGATTATGACATAACGCTATTAATGCGCAATTGTTATGTCTATCGCTGGTAATAGAACTCGATAGTGGGTTCAAATTTTATAAGGTATGTTTAAAGTTCTTACCCATATATAAAGATGAATATATCATAATAATTTCATGTAGCGTCAAGCATATTTGCTAAATGACTTCTAAGGTGCTATGAAAATATTTCTCAAAATATGATTATAAAAGAAAATAAAAAATTAAATGTTATAAGACTAAATACAATTATTTACATTAAAAAATATCCTTATAATAAAATCACTAATTTGAATATAAAAAAAATTAAATTTTTGGAGCAAAATTCAACGCCGGGTGTTAGCGTTGGTGCCAGAGCGAAGAAATAAAAAATATAAATAAATAACAATTAATTCCTTCGAGTGGGGATCGAACCCACAGCCGTCGCGTTACAGTCACACCCTGCGCCTAGTAAATTTTAATATATTTAAAGACAAATCGATAAAATCAGCAGAAAGGGCGTGTCACTAATAAACCTTCTAGGTTGTAGGTCTAGGTTGTTGCATAAATAAACTTATGTCAATTGTTTAATTAATAGCACTGTTTCTCATATTACAAATAGAATGGGATTTAATTAGATATCTATGAGAAATAATATCAACAGTGAATAGCGTTAGATATTATTCATTGAATAATTTGAAAAATGTTTTAATTATTTTAAAGTTTCACGCTTTATCCCGCATACAGCAAAGAGTATTGCGTGATGAGATGCATAAATTTCGCATTTTGTCTTACCAAAGTGCGGGTGAAAGTGATTCATGTCTCCGAATGGAAATCAAACTTACAACTATCGCGATTATAGTCAAATGCTGTCAGCACAGCATTTGTACCAAGATAGACTAGCCCGTTTTTTTTATTAAAAATATTTAAAAAACTTGCCGAAGTTTAGACACTTTGTTCTCTACTTTTCCCTCGAGTATCTACTTGTTATCTAACAACAGAAATAAAATGGTTGTCTGTTTCTCCTTCACCATATTAATTAATACTTCTCAGTCCCCATAATTTTCGCAAAAAAGAATCAAAATATCTCATCGTATAACTACTTAAATATGGAACAAATAACAAATATAGCCTATTAACCTGACACAATTTTCTCCGTTTTATTGCTATGTATTTATTTAACATAAATCCACTTGTATGCAAATGAGCTACCATCAATCATGAATAATAAATTACAATTAGAATAATTTATTCAATTACTTTCAAGTGCGTACGTATAATATATAAGACGAAGAATATATAAGGTTGATCTGAATCGATTCGTCACGCTTTTGTTTTTATTTAAATATATCGATTCATTAATATTCATCCGTCGATTGTAATTAATTCAATATTCGGAATAGCTTCCGTGTTGAGATAACACTTCAATATTTTTAACACTTTATAGGTATTTTTTTTTGTATGTAATTTAAGTTTTTCATACTAGCAGCGTCCTTAAAAGGCTTAAAATAGAATATGGAAAAACATGCCTTGATAGGTATAGACAGACAGACAAACGGACAACAGTAATCCTATAAGCATTTTGTTCTTTTTTTATGTTGAGGTAAGGAATCCTAACAAGAAAGTGGACTAAGAATGCGTTAAAAAGTAGGAGACGAGTTAATAAATACGTTCCAAATTAAGATATATACATAGCGGGAATCGAACTCACAACCTGCCTCGATAGCCCCTGCACTACATCTGGAGTGATCTAGAATACCTATATTATAATAATATTCTCAACATATCTATTTCAAAAATAGATAACAATCAACTAAACGCTCGTCCACTGTCAGGGGCACTAAATACACAAATCACGTGTATTTTGTCACGTGCAGTGTACGAAACAATGACACTTTAGTCGTTTGATGATAGTAGAGTTTATCTTTATCTTTAATTTTAACTTTTATTATCTTTTTATTTTGAAATGTCTTATAATTTAAATTAAGAACATTTTTAATACTCACATTTCATTCTTTTTAACCGACTTCTGTAAGAAAAGGAGGTTATCAATTCGACTGTATTTTTTTTTTTTTGTTTTTTTTTTTTTTTTTTTTTT
>JAEBDU010010066.1:0-18175 GCA_016802625.1 Heliconius numata | reverse complement strand
ACATTTCATCAACCCGTTGCCCGCCAGGTAAGTCAATTAGTTTAATCCCAACGACAAAGGAATAGGTACGATAATGAATTACTAGAATTTATTACTACTATAATGAATTCTAGTTGTTCGGGAATATAGAAGTGCTATATTAATTTGCTAGAGAGTAAGCGTTATTCGGTTACAATACAAATTAACACTAATAGAACTGGTATGAAAATATTATTATTTTAGTAGACAAAGAGAACCAAGTGTTAAGACTCTCTGTTCTCGAAAGCATTGTTTGAGTGGCGGAACTCGAAGCCTCGCTTTGCTTCGACACCGAGAGCGTTGAGTTACGCCATTCAACATTTTAATTTTGACAACAATACAATCGAATATGCTTGACTAAACTCAAATATTATTCACATCTCACTCGAGGGAATTTTCGGAAATATGTCTATTACAATATATTTTTCTAATATTTTTTCCTAGATGGGCCGAATTACCTTATTATAGGAGAGTTTGTGGGCCAGAAGCTGGAGGTATAGAAGATAGAACAACACTAGAAGGCTGGCTAGCGCGGTGGGCTCTACATATAAGCGAAATGGGCAGATTTGTCGACCTGCCACTCTATTTACAGTATCTTTGTAAAATTCTCTTTCACGTCGTCGACAGAGAAAGTGAGTAATAAACAAAATATATTATACACTACTTAGTATGCATGTTTAAGCAAAAATATATAGGGAAATGGAAATTAGTTAAAATGAAAGATTTTTCTAGAAATGAAATAACCTATGTAGATCCTCAACATAAGTGAACAATATTTTTATAGTACATAATTTAGTTAAGGAGTTAGAAGAGCTACAGCAGTTGTCAATTCATATTTCTTTACGTTTCAAATAACATTAATTTATAGAGTTAAAAACCTTATTATGTAATCTTTACTGACGCTATGAACATTAAGAGGAAAATCAATTTCTTTTATACGAAAATTATATAAAAGAAACTGACCTCTTGCCTCTATACTAAATACATTATATTATTATCACGAAATAAAGAAATAAAAGCAAATCTTTGATACGCCTTCGGGAACTCTGAGAAATGGATAATTAATCACGCCAATTCAATTTGTTAATGTACGACAAACAGTTCGGTAATTAATTAGGCTTTCGTTTATGTTTATTTTCCTTTTTTTTTGTTATTTATAGAAGATTTTTAAGACAACTAACTAAGCACTAAGATTGCCAGTTCGATTTCTGCTCAAGAAAATAATATATATGGATCCAGATGGTCCTTGATCTGGCTTAGCAGAGTTTGGCCCTAGTTTTTCATATTGAAAGACGTGAAGAAAAAAATGTATTTTTATACCTTTCATGCGATTTTATGAAGCTTCAAGATAAATTTTACTTATTCATCCTTTAGCAACGGCATAACTTCTCTTCTCTTCTTCTTCTTTTTCTTGCTTCACTGTTCACATCAGATTAAGCGAGACGAACGATTAAAAAAGTCTAAGAACAGAGTGTCGTAACTTTGCATTACCACATAAGGGAAGCTGAAAAAAATGCTACCAAATATCATTGTTTTGTTAATTATATTGAAAGCAATTGAACTTAATGAACTATCTTCAAAGTTTTATGGGAACATAGTTTCTTTATTTATATAATATTTAACTTTTGAACCGTATTAAACCATCGTTAAAACAAGTTAATATTAAGTTTCCAATTTTTCATGTTTCCTAAAAGGAACCGTTCTTAGGCAACTTTGACTTTACTTTTCTAACGGTCGTTTTCCTTGTTGAATTATCTGAGGCATTTGATTGTCTTCGAATAGATTTAACTTAGTCAGGGTGGGTTTGAACAAGAATTCTTACTTTGAACAAGAGTTTAGTTTCTTGAACTTTAAATTAAGTTGCTTACAAGGTTTTCATTGACGTGACGACATTACAATTTTAGTTCTATGTTGTGTTGTTTTGTCAGTAATATCAGTATAATAAAATATTCTTTATAAAATGTATAGGGAGCATTCCACGTGAAGCGGACAAGTAAAAAAGTCAAGAAGAAGAAGTAGAATGTGCCTGGGAACTTAGTGTTAAGACACTCTGTTCCCATTATGACACTTCCATTTGTACGGCCTACTACTACGTTCTGCCAAATTCTGGAGACATTGCGTGTTGAGTAGCGAAACTCAAAGCCGAACCTTGTCTCGTTACCAGACCGAGGAAATTAAAATATGAAATATTTCATTTCCCCGACCGAAAATCAAACCCACAAACAGTCGCGTTAATAATCGCCTGCTAACAAAAATAATATTAAATGACATATATGAAAATAAATTATATTCCTATTTTTTTATGTTCAGATAAAGGAGAAATAACGAAACCAGCTCTAGCTGCTTTCTATCGTTCTGTAATAGGACTTCCATCTAAGAGAGTATCGGAAATCATCGACACTGCATACGACAGGATGACAAGCGTAAGTAAAATCTTATTGCATTTATAAACCTGATGTCAAAACATTCCCTTTTCTACTTTCCGCCCAAAGCCAAGTTGTTGTATATTGAGTGGTTGAACTCTACCGCACTTTTTTACCATATCTAAAATATGGTTTTTATTATATATTTTTCCAGAATCGTCTTTTTACGAGGATGTATCTTATAAACCGTCAGTTAGTCAGTTGAAATTTTTACATATTTTTATAGAGTAGGCAGAGGGATCCTAGTGTTAAGACACTCCGTTCCCCGCTTTCTGCCGAATTCTTCTGTGTTCTGAGTGGTAGAAGTAAACGCCGCGCTTTGCCTTGACACCAGAGTGAAGAAATGGAAATATAAACGTAAATAAATATTTCACATCTTCGAGTGGGGATCGAACCCACAACCGTCGTGTGCCACGACGACCTCTTTTAATATTTTTTATAATAATTAACTATTTATTTCAATAGTTATAATAATTATTCATATATGTATTAATATGAATTTATAATTTATCATCTGCTTTTCAGAATAACTATTTAATCTTGGACTACGGGACATATGTGCATTGCTTCACCAACTGGCTTATGGGGAAGAATCCCAATGGGCCAGGTCAATGGGTACTAGTACCACCAAAGGACTCCCTACCACAACCGCCTTTCCCTGTAGACTATAGTGCTCTGAATACAGAACCAGCCAAATTAGAGCCTTATGCGCCTGACAAAGAAACCAGTAGACATTCAGTCATTATATAGTCAATTTTCTGGTTAAGCACCTGTTCCACTACTGCCTGATAAGTTCCTAAGCACTTAAGTGATTCACTCTTCTCCTTTTGTTTATAGATATTGATATGGGAAAGAAGATATATTATATTGTAAATTAG
Source organism: Heliconius numata (assembly GCA_016802625.1). Classification (NCBI taxonomy): domain Eukaryota; kingdom Metazoa; phylum Arthropoda; class Insecta; order Lepidoptera; family Nymphalidae; genus Heliconius; species Heliconius numata. The sequence continues at coordinate 14,856 of JAEBDU010010066.1, read as the reverse complement.
AGCTTACTTATTAGACAGTAGAAACAGGAAATTAGTTAATGTATTTATCTTGTTACTATTGTAAAAGCACCTCAGCTCCTAACTGTTTTTAGATACCAAATAAATATTAATTAAATTAATTTTTACAACAAAATATGAAAATAAAAGTGTTTTGAAAAAATATAATATTGTGAAACGTAAAAGCTTCCAATACCTGTGAAATAATTTTTTTTCACAAACTTCGACGAACGCTAATAAACTCTATAAAAAAATATGTATATTTCTCTTTTTATGGTGTATGTAGTATGTTTTCAAACGCGTACAATATTTTCTATTAACGGTCGAATAAATTGGAAGAACTTCGATGTATTGAAATTTCATAAGGAAATGAAATGTGGAACAAATATTTTTTATTTATTAACTCAACTATAGATAAATATGTTTTTTTTTCATAGTTTTTCAAATATTCAATTCAAATAATAGTCTAGTTGTCTAGATTATTAAAAACACACAAATTGCGGAAAGAAAAAAGACAAAGTAATTAACATAATTAGGTGACACTACAAAATTCCAGTACGTACCTACATATCTCTTAATAAAAAAAAATAATGAGTGGTTTCTTAAAGCCTAACTGAAACCCTCAAAGTACTAAAGTATATACCTATTATATATATAATCAATATCAAAATAATAGAATAGTATGTAATACAAGATGGAATTAAAAACAATTTATAATTAGACTAAATTTTTGTTACCTTTTTCTTATACCATAATTATATACATGTTTTTATAACTAATAAAAACAATTGCAATTAATATGTGCAATTAATAAAATAGAGATAATAACCGAGTGTTTATACACTTAATAATTAAATAGATAAATTAGATAAATAATTAATTATTAAGAATTAATATAGATTAAATATAGTAAAAACTTCGCTTGCATACGGAAATGAAACGCTTTACCCCGTCTTGTGCATATGACCAACTACTATATTAGACGTCTAGGAGCTTCTACTGTAATTTATGTAAATACGAAATATTCATATAGAATATGAATATACTTAGTTAATTAAGGTGCATTAAACCATAATTGCACAACACGGTAAGCGAGAACTGCCTTAAATTGTAAGCGTCTTCACATTTCACAGTACAGCCTTATTTTGTACCTTAGATATATAATTGTAATTAGACAAAAACGTTCACATGAAATCCACCTAAATAAATAACTTATTTATTATATTCGTTTCATTACTCACCTTCCTTCTCCTTCCATTCCTTCGTCTTTGCTGAGGATTCTTGTCTTGATAATAGCGTTGAAGTACGAATACTTGTTGAGTCGAGAGAGTTGGATAATTGGCAGAATGGCGATCACAAAGCCCTCTAGTGGTAATCCTACACGATAAAGAACTCGACAACAAAGAAAAAAGATATCCCCATATTTAAAAAATAGCCTATTTTAAGCTCTCATCGTGTTAAGATTTTGTACTTTAAAAGAAAATATCTGTTTCCAAAATCTACTGAGGCATAAGTTCCTAAGTATATACTTGTCTCCATGAAAATATAAAAAATTAACTACATTTTCTTTAAATTTAGCTTTATTATCTGGATTACCATAATTTGCAAAGAAATTTCTACGTGCACCTGAACACTATTTCTACAAACGAGCTATTTTTTTTAATTATTATATTGGAATACAGATATTTAGGTGTCAAGATATTTAGGTTTCAAATTATTTTATTTCTTGGCTCTGGTGCTGACAAAGTGTAGAATTAAGTTTCACCACTCAACACTTAGATGTCTCGAATTCGAGTAACAAGCGTAGATTGGAGTGTCTTTACACTACATTCTCTCCGTCTACTAGATACAGCGTGAAGCTGAAAAAAATATATGATACCTGTGATACATGTATATTATACATATTTTTCACAATAATTACATTTGACCTGTAATTATAGCACTACTCGTTGAAATAATAAACTGAGTTAATCTTCCAATAACATCGGTTCATTATGCAAATTGATACTGTAAAAACAAATATTACTATTATATCAGCTTGCAAATAATGCAATAAATTATACCGGCACTTTATATTTTATATAAGCGTAGAGTAGTAAAAAAGCAGAAAAAGTCGTAAAAATTCAAATTAAATGGATGCTTCAAAAAAGGTGATTTTTTCTTAAACTTTATCATAAAATTCGGAGGAACTTTCTAACAGTGAGGGTAAAATTCTAATTAACTTTAAGATTTTATAAAATAAGATACGAGTACCTACACACTTTTAAGTTAAACGGCAAATAGGTATTTCTTAATAGTAAGGCAAATAAGTATTCTATCGTGCCGCAACGGCACAAGAGTGTGACTGTAACGCGACAGTTGTGGGTTCGATCCCCACTCGAGGAAATGAAATATTTATTTACATTCATATTTTCATTTCTCCGCTCTGATCTCGAGACAAAGAACAGCGCTGAGTTCCGCCACTCGTCACGCAATGCCTCCTAAATTCGGCGGAACATCGGGAACGGAGTGTTTCAACCTCAGGTTCCCTCTGCCTACCCTGCTGTGTGCGAGAAACAGCGTGAACCTGATTTAATTTAATTTTTAATAGTATACAACTAAATTTGTAAAAAATATAATAAAAGTAGACGGAGGACTAAGTGTCCTGATACCAGGTTTTTCCGGCCTACTCTACTATATACAGGATAAAACATAAAGCTAGAAAAAACAAACACATATGCATGTTCTCATTTCGAAACGTAAATTATTGAAGTCAAAAAAACTACAGGAATTGAAGTTAAATTAACAATCGGGAACCTACTCTTCCAGCAACACCTCATTAACAATCGGGAACCTACTTTCCCCAGCAACATTTCATTACCAATCGGGAACCTACTTTCCCCAGCAATATTTCATTAACAATCGGGAACCTACTTTCCCCAGCAACATTTCATTCAGAATACACCTTTTAGTGTTCGAAATAAACTCGCTATTACATAATGCAGATCTTGTCGCCAAGTTTGTGAAGACCTAGTTCCATTCTTTATGTAGTCAACGAATCCTAGGTTATTGTATGAAATTCCTTTGTCACATTTCTACGTTTATAGAAACGGTTTAAATTTTCTTAAAACTATTTTTACTTTACATCTTTTGTAAGTTTCTCGCCAGTCAATGATAGATGTTATTGCTAAAACTATTATTTTTAGAAAAATAAAGAGCAAATATACAGTCTATCTGTGACCACGGATTACTACAGTGTTCGAAACCTCGCTCGGGTTTATAGTTTCATTTAAAGTTGTATATGCATTTAAATTAGCAACGATAGCAATAGCTACGATTAACGTAAACAAACGCTTAACACATACAAACAGACAAAAAATCATTGTCTCGGGCTCTATTAAATTAATAAATGCGCCCAATAATAGTTTTTATGATTTAACTGTAGATATGTAGCCCGAATTAATATATGTAATTCTAATATAATATGTAACGTATGTAAATTTTGGTAGAACCACAATTTTTGGCAACATTAGCGTCACGAGACCTATTGGCTGTGAGCCAGGCCTGCTTTGACATTTGATATTTATCAAATGCTTATCATGTTTCTGTAAGTGTAGGTAAATGTATGTTATAACTGTTAATACTAATTGTGCCTGTGGAACGGAAGTATTGAGGATGGAGTATTTTAACAGGACTCGAGCAATCTCGGGCAAAAGAAAAAACTTCATTTGTTTTGTCTTTGACTGCGGCCTCGTATCTCGAAGTCAGACCTAAAGGATTGACTAGTCCAACCTAAGGGTGCCAGAGGTTCGTTGCTTAAATGTAACAAATATCATAAATATGAATTAAAACTAATAAAAACAATAATATACTGTTAGCGTATTCGTGTAAATGTGGGTAGATTTAGATGAAAAAGATAATAAAAGCAGTGGAATTGTGTCAAACGGGAACAGTTGCTTGTAGGCGGAAGCCCTGATTGGAAGGTATCTAGTGTGTAGTGTTGTTATTGAGTGATACATGTCACTTATTGTAATTACGTGGAACCTTTGTCCGAGTACGTTGGAAACATATAGACGGTAAGTGTTTTTATCGTGTTTATTTTAAAAACGTTAACCACTTCCGTTTTCTAACAATACATACATTTTAACGAAATAAACTGATGTGATCATGAAGGTCTATCTACAGATGCAGTGCTCATGAAAATACTTCTAATACTTTTCCCCCATAATTTGATTTATTCAAATAACACCCCTTATCTGTAAAGGTCGGAAGACCGAACATCTTTTCGGCTATTCCAGCCATTATCGTGTGCTCAAGCCCAAAATGATATTTTCTACTGGGGTGTAATGCTTATAAATAACAGTTACCATCTATAAGGCCTAAATTACTTGGACTTGTACATTTTGTGAGCGCTCGTAATAGAAATTGATACTAAAAAGTAATTATACAATATATTTCCTTTAGAGAATTTATTTATATATTTATAGTAAAAAGTAATTATACAATATATTTCCCTTAGAGAATTTATTTTTATGTATTTAACAGATTATTGTTTTATATATAATTGTAGTTTTTACCTACGGTTTCATAAAAAAATCTTCATACTTTTTACTCGCATCTTACACTTACTAAACAAATGTTAATGGGAAATGAACCCACAATCGTTTATAGTCGCACGCTTGTGCCACTGCGCTACGACGACTCCGCATAATGTTAAGCACTTAATATTTTATATGTCAAAACACTATGATTTAATACTAGATCATTATCATCATTATCATCATCATCATCATCATCATCATCATCAGTCTGTCCTCGTCCACTGCTGGACATAGGCCTCTCCAATGGCACGACACTGAGCTCGATCTTCGGCTCTTCGCATCCAGCCGTAGCTACGGCTACTACTATCTACGCGTAGATACGGCGCAAAAAATAAAAAATGTTTTAAAAAAGTACTAAAATTACAAAATAACTTTTTAACGAACAGCTCAAATAAACATGTAAATAACATTTCATAGAGAGACATTTCACATTGGCGAATCCTCAGAGAGCACTAAAGAGGAAAGACTATAGTCTAACTTTTATTCTAAAATCCAAGCGAGAGACAGTTGAAAATAAAAAATTCATGTCATAGCATAAGGGTTCAAGCTGTGTTTGCATTATTTCGTTCGTTTTATCTATCTGCCTTTTACTACTATCTAAATTTACTTTTCTATTCATATTATGTGACATTTTAAATTTTACATTTAAATAAACTTACTTTCTTTTAAAGAGTTCCCGCTTAAAATATCTTTTTGCTTGGGTCCCTGGGAAATCGTCTTAAACGAACTTAAGTTACTTAACTACTGTTACTATAACAAAAAACAACTTTTACAAAAACTTAGTTATGTAAGGCCTTATATTAGAAGGCTTTACATACATTTTTATAAAATACTAGCGGCCCGCTCGCGGTTGCACCCGCGTGAACTATGTTATTATTAATTTCTGTCTCCATGACTACGTCCTAGTGACGTCTATGCAAAATTTGAGACTCCTAGCATTTGTAGTAACGAAGTTTCATACAAACTTTCGACCCCAAAAACAACCCCTTAGAAATCGAATATTGCAAATTCCCGTCTTAGCGAGCACCTACGTCCTATAAGTAACTCCTATGCAAAATTTGAGATTCCTAGCACATGTAGTTTCTGAGATTTCGTGATGAGTGAGTGACCTTTCGATTTTATATATATAGATATAAAATTTTGTCCACAATTTATGTCAATAAGAAAGAATTTTAAGCTTATTTCGTATAGGCCTTTGGCTGGCCGCCATGTTTTAACTTGGCACGAATGGCGTCATATGTCTCCCAAAAACGCTTTTTCGGGGATATGTGGGATTGAATATATAAATATATATGAATAAAAAATCATGAAACAATTGGAAATTCCACTGTATTTAAATGAAGTTCTTACATTTTTTGTTTTTTTTTGGTTCACGCTGTATTCACCTTCTCTTGTTTCTATCTCAAGAATTTATGAAATATGGGAAATGCAGTGTTAGTGTATAATATATATCATAAATTTCTTTGTAGAAGTCTTGTAATAGGATCAACTAAAACTCATGGGGTTTAAAGGTTCCAATGACTTACTTAATTTATATTACAAGTAGGGTCTTTACGCGTCCTGCACACGACTTCCGCATTATGTTAGCTTCGGTTTGTTACACTTCGAACTACTGTACACCAATTTTCTCATAAACTAAAAATAAACTTTAGAAATTCTCCAATGTTAATTTAAAAGAAAGGATTGTTTTCTAATATTGCATGATTATTTTAGTAAGAAACTAAGGTAAATCATAAAAATAAGCCTAATGAAAGTAAAAAAAAAATCTAAGTTATTCACGTTCTGTTTGTTTACTAGTCTAAAAAAACCGGTCAATTGCGAGTGTTTATTTTTTCAACTGTACGTTGTAACAGGTACTTACGCATGTAACAGGGTAGGCAGAGGGAACCTAGTGTTAAGACACACCGTTTCCAATGAAAACGCTAAATTATTCATATACTTGAGTGGAAATCGAACTCAGAACCGTCGCTTCTTACCTTAAAAAGCGATATTTCGCGATATATTAATAATATAGGAATCATTATTCGTCAAGTAAGGCCTCTGTAGTGCAGTTAAAACAATGTATATAAATGTTGAATGAGACGCGGGGTCGAGTGTCTGACCTATATACCACATACCACATGTGATGTCTCTAACTCGCATTTATAATTGTGTATTTTAATTAAACTTTTTTTGAATACGAGAGCTTTTATTATAACACCTTTATAAAGACATTCAAACAAAGTATATTTGAATAATAGTTAATTATTAGAAGCAGAGTAAATAACAAAACATGGTGCCAAGAAGTAGTTTTCATAAGTTCCATTTAAATTATAGCCTTAACTCTACTTTTACACAGTCGGGTAAAATGAGTTTTTTTTATTATGTTAATTCATCACTAGTCGTACTAAATAACCTCCCATTGACATCTTCACAGCCTGTAAACATAAACACCAGCTGTTTCGGTCCCTTTAATTTATGAAGAAATTCCGCAAGTCGTATTTCACAGGACATTACCCAGCATGATAATGAGGTACTGAAATATATCTCGTTGGAAGGGTTAAGGAAACTGTTTAGCGAAACATCTCTTTTCAGGGACGTTAGCCGAAATGTTTAGAGTACGCTTTTAAAAATTTATTACTTTAGCCTTTGAAAATTAAAAAGAAATTGAATAATCAGCTTCACGCACTATCCCGCAACACACACTCCGTTTCCCGCGTTCTACCAAATTTGTCGAACTATTGGGTGCTGAGTGGCAGAACTCAAGACCGGGTTTTTGCCTTGATGCCAGAGAAATGATAATTCATATACCCGACTAGGAATTGAACCTACAACCGTCACGTTACAGTTACACCATTGTGCCCCAGTGCCACGACGGCCTAAATTGGATTCTATTACGATTCGTAACTCAACGCCGCGTATTGACGTCATGAAAATCTTTAACATTGTATTTACTGGAATTGGAATCGGTCGAAATAAAAAAAAAATTCTTCTTCCTCCTGGCATTAATCCCGGCTATTGCCAGGGTCTACTCCTACTCAACCTACTCCACTTTACACGGTCTTTTGCGTAAATAAAAAAAATAAGTATTTATGCTTAATATGTTGGTTAAAAATGGTAAGATATTCTCAGTCATTAGTAGCTTCGTCTTCTAAAGTAAAAACTGAGACAAGTTTTAAACGCTGAAGTGACGTGAAAGTTGCATTACTTAAGAATCTCTCGGGTAAGGGTTTAGTACTGAAGAGTTGAGTAAGCAGTTATATTCTATTTTAGCTCATTATTCCTATTTTAAGGATATACATATAAGTACTGGCTCTATAGCTGAGTAGATAGAAAATTATTTTTTAATCTAATAATCTAAATATGAACGGAGTGACTTAACACCAGGTTTCCAGGTTCCCAGGTTTTGATAGTATTAAAAATGTACAATTTATTTTCACATTTCAATGTTATTTAATTTCCAGTTCGCATTCGCTAACCGCTGGACGCGAATGCAATCAATTGAATTGAAAGCTATTTTGTTATTATTCGAAACGAATGTGCACTAAAACTGATTAAAACTCTACCATGTATCTTATAAATGGATGCAATGTAATTACTGATGCTATATAGTATATATGTATTTCAAAAACATTTTTTTTTCTACTTACGCTGCAGGGTAGGCAGAGGGAACCTAGTGTTGAGACACTCCGTTATGTTATAATATGTGAAGCAAGGGTCGTTTAAAAAATAACTTCATTTTTTCTAATAACTGCATTAGTTACATGTTACTAAAAGATGTTATAATAAGCTAAAATATTATATTTATTTAGATTTGACGGTACCGCAAATAAACTTAGAATATAGGTCGATTGCCTGTCTACTGCCTTACCACTTCAGTCTAAAATATAATCCAGTTGTATAGAAATTTGCATATTTATTGCTATGGCTATTTTACACAACTATTGTTATATTTGTATATATCTAATTTTAAATAATTGGTCTATTAATAGGTAATTTGATATTACATATGAGGCCCAGTGGATGAATAAGCTGGAAGTTAGTTATTAGGTCTGTTTAAGGGACCGTCAACGTAAATATTGCCTTTAAAGGTACGGAACCTTCAATCTTAAAAAGAATTTTAAAGTTTCATTTTATTAAACCACCATTATACCAATTTATTATAATTCCCCCATCGAGATATATTTTTAAGCTATTGTCATATCCACAGAAAATAATTAATCATAATTTAAAAGACAAACATAAGACCTTAAAACATATAAAGCTATATGGAATATATACTGGTTGATATGAATGTGATGGCAATAGGCACAAACACGAGTAAGTGCGTTTGGAATTTTGTCATACTAGACGAATATCTAATGAGCTTTTTAATTATTTATATAGAATTAAGATATTTATGTAGAATTTATTATAAGTTAAAAATGAACGAGACCAGTCGCAGTGGAGGGGTATAAGCGTGCGACTGTAAACGCAAAAAGTTGTGGATTCGATTCCCATTTGGGGGATGTTCTCGTAACGAGAGTCGAGTTCCAACACTCAAAACGCAATGCCTCCAGAATTTAGTGGAAAATGGGAAACGGAAGTGTAATCTTTAATAAGTTCATTAAAAAACTAACTAGAAGTGGAAGCTTTTAATTGCAATAATATCTTGAATATAACAGAAATATACTGAGTACCATACTAACCATGTAAAAACCAGAACAACGGTACATTTATTTTCTTTTTACGACAAAACGTAAGGAAAATTTAGGTCAGTTAACCTTTGTAATAATAGAAAGGAATCGAGAATACGGAAACTGTTAGCTTTATGGTTTTTAGTAGTTTTGTTATAATTAACATGGCTGCAATCGTTCATTCCCTCGAGTGGGGATCGAACCTACTACCTGTCGCGCTTACAGTCACACGCTTGTGCCCTTGGGTCACGATTGACTTTAACTTCTTTTTCTTTATTTTCTCCGAAGAGTTTTATTACCGAGAGAAAAGCATAGTTATGTTATAGATTGTAAATATAATTGATTTGTTACCAATACGACTATTACTATCTATGAATTTAAAAAAAAAACTTTATTAAGATATATCTATCCTAGGAAAAATCAGATAGTCGAGACGACGCCGTCTCAAGATGCCGATTTCATCCATAAATTACATATCTATAAAAGAAAAAGTTATTTCAAAATCGATTTCACATTTGAGGGCTATTTATAAATGGGCCGTATTTCTAGTATTAAATTGACACTACATTTATTTAAATTTTATCCAAAGCCTTGCTTATTTATATGTAAAAGCTCGGTAAACTTCATCGTTAGACTAAATCGCCGCAGTCGCGTCAACTAATCTTATTTGGGTTTCGTGCAGCACGCAATCCGTTCCACTCAATGCTTCATGAAACGTAAAGCTTAAATTTAAAAAATATACATACATACATTTTTAATAAAATATTTGTATATATGGCATAAATCTATGGTAGTATTATGTTTTTGTAAATCAAAAAGTGGACGTTGCCTTGAAGCACAACAATCAACTTACAAGAACTTACTATAAAAATTAGAATTAAAAAGAAGAAAAAAAATCGAAAAGTTAAAATTTTTAGGTATTTCATACAAAAAAAAATCATTACAATCTTATGTTTATAGTTAATTTCATACTAAATGAAGCCGTTACATTCTTATGTTTATAGTTAATTTCATACTAAGTTTGTCAATTTTTATAAGTTGTACTTCCTGTCTATGGCATCCTAGGTCCCAACTGAATGGACCGATTTCTAGTTTTTTCAACTGATCTTTTATTTTTTGCCTCTATAAACTAACGAATAAGCAGTCGACGAGATAAGACGAGAGCAAGGCAGGCTAGCCATAAACGTGTTGAGACTTTATTACTTTATTTGAGAATTCCTTGCGTTTCCTGCAAACTTCTATTGGTACCAACATATGCACTAACTCCACCACAGGTATAGAACTGTAGGTTAGGGCCTATTTTGCATTTAAATTCCTCTAAATCTGTAGCTCCTGCACCACATCTGGAACCTTTTATACAATAATGAATCCTCATAAATCAGAAGAATTAATATATATGTTAAATCCAAAAATGCCGATCCTGCAGTACTCTTAGTGAAAACATTAATTCTTGATTCCGCTGACGCCTGTCGCACCGTTGCTTCTTGCTCTACAATGAGAAAGATGAATTCCCACAATTTATCTTTGCGTAAAATAAATTTATTTGCTTTATTTCTTATCTACTATCATTATGCAAAATATTTTAAGCTTTCTTTGATTTATATTATTTTTTAATTTTAGTGTTAAGAAACTCCGTTCACATTAAGATACTTCCGTTGTCCACTTTCCACTGAATTCTGAAGGCATTAGGTGTGGTGAAACTCTCCTTTATCTAGTTACAGGAGCGAAGAAATAAAAATAATAAATATTTTATTTCTTCGAGTAGGAATCGAAGCGACAACCTGTCACACTTACAGTCGCGCGCTTTTTAATACTAGTATTGAATAATGGTTGAAATATATTGTAAATAGTTATATTTATAATGTAATATAAATTCTTTAAATGGGTGAGAAATAGAAAATGGAGAGATACATTATGGGCCAATGTACAAAAATATTTAAGAATAAAAAACAAAACATTTATTTTAATATTATAAAACCTATTTTAATAACTAATAACTTTTCGATTATTACGAACAATTTTATTAAATACCACAAACAAGCTTATTAATAACACTTACAGCTTTTAAACAAATTGAATTCCCTGACCAAAACTCACAGGAGTAAAGTGCCGGTATCAGCTGCAGAGGTACATTTACATTTTAATTGAATTTCCTTAGCAAATAATTTTTACGGGAATCTTTATGGATATTTCATTTAGCCAAATGACTGTGGGGCGTGCGATAACGGATTATTTTTTATTTAATACTAGCGACCCTCTTGCGGCTTCGCCCGCTTTTACTACTGGATTATTCATATAATGTATATTTGCAAAGCACTTAAGATAATGTGAAAATTAATTAAACCCTAATGCAACCCGCATTTTCGTAGTTTCAATAAGGATTTTCCAATTGTTTTACACAGCAAGGATTTTTTAGTAGGTATCGTAATTTTAAATCTGTGCTACTAATCTTTTAAAGTACTTATTAAAATATAGTTAAATGACTATTTTTAAACGGGATAAATTATAAACCAAAACCTACCTACTAATAACTACTACAAAAAATATGAAACCAAATATATCACGCTGAAATAATTCAACTCCAATTATCCAATACGTGCAAACGCATCTAAGTCTTCGTTGCTATAGAGGCAGGCGGGTTTTTTTTTCGAGCTTGTGGTTAATGCTGAAGAGGGTATTCTGTCCCTGATGAAAAGCAAGCACTATGTGGCTGCCTGAGAGGAAAATTAAATAGAATGCATCGACCAGGAATCGAACCCGGGCCGCCCACGTGGCAGGCGAGCATTCTACCACTGAAACACCGATGCGTATAAGGCAGGCGGCGCGGCGGACGCGCTTGTATAAGCAAAACAACAACAGTAACAACTTCTAAAGTACTGATTAAGATGAAAAACAGTAAAAGACAGTGTTGGTCTACATTAAATGGCCAACGTAACTAATATACTTATTTATATGCTGAGAGTAAGGGATAAGTGAAACTTGAGTAACATACAGCTGATGTGTCAACGGCGGGATGTGTCAACAATTAAATGCGGTTTTCTCTAAAACTATTCGCAATTTCGAAATAGTGTTAAAAGGAAATTTTATCTTCGTTTAACGTAGAAATTTAATAAAGTATTTTAAAGGATAAGGATTAATACCATTATGGAAAAATATGACTCACAATAAAAAATATATTGAAATTATTATTTTTAGACAGAAAAATGATCACTACACGTTATTCTTGAAAGATACGAATATGCTCTCGCGCACTTTTTTGTAGATCTCATTAAGAGGAACAATACTCCAGTACATTTTTTTCATGTAGTACTTACCATTAAAGCAGCGCATGCGCAAAAGTGTCTCAACGGGTAGGACTTTATACATATTTATCGTATTAATGTTAATTTACATAAGAATGTACAAATAATAAACTATATATAAACCTTCTACGAAAAATACTCGACCTAATGGTGAAAACCGCATAAAAATCCGTTGGGCGGTTTAGAAGAAGAAGAGTTAGAAACAACAGACAGACACGAAAAGCGACTTTGTTTTATAAGATATAGGATTGCAATTCTTATTACAGTCCTTGTTGACAATAAGATTTAATTTCTCTTATGTTCAAAAAAATTTATTAAAAAGTTTCTTAAAATGAACAATTAATATGGTTTTTTTAAATTAATGTTTCAAATGAGCGCCAAATAATTACTAACTATACCTACTACTAAAAGACAAAGATATTTTTTTTAAAGCTTCACGCTGTATCCCGCACACGGCAGGGTAGGCAGAGGGAACCTAGTGTTAAGTTCTCCGTCTCCCTTCCCTACTTTCCGCTGAATTCTGGAGGCTTTATGTATTGAGTGGCGGAACTTAACACCGCTCTTTGCCTCGCAAACAGAGCGAAGAAATGAAAATATAAATATTAATAAATATTTTATTTCTTCGAGTGGGGATCGAACCCACAACCGTCGCGTTACAGTCACACCTCTGTGCCTCCTCGGCTTCATATCCAAAAATATATAATCTCTATCTCTATATATAATAAAAGGATAGAGAAATCTATTCTGTACATGAAAGATATACAAATAGGCAACTCGGAATAATACAAAAAAACGATTTATTTCGCATATGGTTACAATGCTTCTATTATTCTATACACAATTTATCATGAACTTCCAACAATAGCCCTATTTATTGATGATATCAACCAATACGTTCGGAAAACCTGAAAAACGACGGCCATTGATCACACGAAACACAGAATCTTCCAATTTCCCACAATGTTTTCAATTGTTTCTTCTACGTCAATAGTTTCCTAAATTATATGAAGTTTCAATAGTATGAAAGATTTAGCTCATTCGTTCTTGAAATTGAATTTGTCGATGGAAAATGTAATGCTTACCTAATGATTTTATACAAATTATAATGTTTAGGCGGCGTTGAGTTTTGCCACTCAATACGCAATGCCTCCAGAATTAGGCGGAAAGTGGGAAACGGGGTGTCTCAACACTAAGTTCCCTCTACCTCCCTCCTACCCTGCTGTTTGCGGAATACAACATGAAACTGATTTGATTTTTTATAATGTTTAACAAAGTAATAAATAAAATAGGATTTTGTATTTATACTAGCGACCCTCTTGCGGCTTCGCCCGCTTTTACTACTGGATTATTCATATAATGTATGTTTGCAAAGCACTTAAGATAATGTGAAAATTAATTAAACCCTAATGCAACCCGCATTTTCGTAGTTTCAATAAGGATTTTCCAAGTGTTTTACACAGCAAGGACTTTTTAGTAGGTACCGTAATTTTAAATCTGTGCTACTAATCTTTTGAAGTACTTATTAAAATATATTTAAATGACTATTTTTAGATAGTTAAATGACTACTTTTAAACGGGAGAAATTTTAAAAAAAAACCTACCTACTAATAACTACTACAAAAAATAAGAAACCAAATATATCGCGCTGAAATAATACATTCGTCTCCAATTATCCAATACGTGCAATCGCATCTAAATCTTCGTTGCTATAGAGGCAGGCGAATTTTTTCGAGCTTGTGGTTAATGCTGAAGAGGGTATTCTGTCCCTGATGAAAAGCAAGCACTACGTGGCTGAATGTGAGGAAAATTAAATAGAATGCATCGGCCGGGAATCGAACCCGGGCCGCCCGCGTGGCAGGCGAGCATTCTACCACTGAACCACCGATGCGTGTAAGGCAGGCGGGCGAGCCGTTTCGCAGCAAGGATTTTTTGATATTGTAACAACTTCTGAAGTACTTATTAAAATGAAAAACAGTAAGAAACAGTTTTGATCTACATTAAATGGCCAACGTAACTAATATACTTATTTATATGCTGAGAGTAAGGGATAAGTGAAACTTGAGTAACATACAGCTGATGTGTCAACGGCGGGATGTGTCAACAATTAAATGCGGTTTTCTCTAAAACTATTCGCAATTTCGAAATAGTGTTAAAAGGAAATTTTATCTTCGTATAACGTAGAAAATTAATAAAGTATTTTGAAGGATAAGGATTAATACCATTATGGAAAAATATGACTCACAATAAAAAATATATTAAAATTATTATTTTTAGACAGAAAAATGATCACTACACGTTATTCTTAAAAGATACGAATATGCT
>JAEBDU010010065.1:0-25995 GCA_016802625.1 Heliconius numata | reverse complement strand
CGGTACTGCGTAGAGAGTGTACGTTGTTTTTACAACTAGTTTTATCATAAAAAAAAACTTTAATTAATTACTAATTCACTTAAAAAACAATTATTTATCTCAGTGACTTGAAGCGTGTGCATTTTTTGTGTGTTTGTGTGTGAACCAAAGGGTCCCAACCTTCCTTCATCCAAGTAAGTATTGTAGACGGAACTTTTGGAAAGTTTTCGCTTAAGATTTACAAAGTGTATTTGGGGTATCGTATATGATTAATTAGATCCAATTTAATGGTGGGCATGTGGCGTCCACTATTCCGTTACTCTTGGCTTTTGAACTTGCGTGACTGCTTGACTGAGATCACCCGTTTCTTTTATTATTTAAAAATAAAAAAGTGAGATTCACGCTATATCTCTCCCGCTCACAGCAGTAGGCAGAGGGAACCTAATGTTAAGATACTGCGTTCCCCACTTTCCGCCGAATTCTGGACTCATTGGGTGTCGAATGGCGGAACTCAACGCTGCGCTCTACCTCGACATGAGAGCGAAGTAATGAAAATATAAATTTAAATAAATATTTCATAAAACATAACATTTTCTCCTATTTTACTACGATAAAAGTAAAAATATACCCAACATATCATCATCAATTAAGTCTACCAAGTACCAAGTTATCGCCATGAGTCCATGACTAAGCTGTGGTCGCTTGTGTGTATAATAAATATTTATAAGTGGTATGTTTGTTTAGATATCACTTGGCCAGTCTGTGGTTGGAAGGCAGTTTCTCGTAGACTTGAGAGAGATAAACTTCCACTGGCAAGAAGAGTTTGTGTTTCTATCGTATATATTTTTATATATGTGAGTATTACTCGAGGCTATCGTGGCATATGGGCATATGGTTGTGGGTTCGATCTCCAATAGAGGGAATGAATTATTAATTGCTTTGGCACCAAGGATAAAAGCTCTGCCTTGAGTTCCGCCACTCAAAATTCCTCTAAAAATCGAGCGGAAAGTGGGGAACGGAGGATCTTAACGCTAGGTTCCCTCTGTCTATCTTGCCATTTGCGGGATACAGCGTGAAGCTGTTTTTTTTTTCACTTTGACGTACTTTATAATATAGTGTTCTACGAAATAGCGTATGACAATCGTCACCAACTTTATTGAAGGAACCAATCGATCGTTGCTCTTAGCAACTATTGTGTTTTTATTTTTGTCAATATACGAGTATATGTAGAATGTAATGTATGTAATAATGATTATTATTATTCTTTTGTACTTTAAAAGATAATAAATAAATACTAAGTTATTAATACTTAGATTAGCCTAAAAAATATATAACATTTGTTTTTTTTCGCATACGAATACTTTCTTTTAATTAAGCTGGATAGGTAGAGAGAGCTCAGTGTTAAAACATTCCGTTTTTTAACTACAGTAAAGTTGCAGCGTTTTCTGTGGTGGAACATACTTACATGATGTCAGACCACATTAGGGAAACGGAAAAGTTTTCCTATTAACTTTAATATAAAATTGTGGTTAATGCATGCACCTCTCGTACTATATTATAAGGAAAACAAAGATAAACTAGTAGAAATATACATACTTTATTCTTCACATTCCATTAAAAAATTAAATTAAATCAGCTTCACGCTGTATCCCGCACACAGCAGGTTAGGCAGAGGGAACTTAGTGTTAAGCCACTCCGTTCCCCACTTTCCGCCGAATTTTGGAGGCAACGCGGGTTGAGTGGTGGAACTTAACGCCGCGCTTCTGCCTGGAGACCAGAGCGAAGAAATAGAAATATCAATTGAAATAACTATTTCATTTTCTCGTACTTAGTTTCATATAGGAAACACAATTTAATATTCAAATAGAATTAGAATATATAATTGTTATTAAAATACGATAATTCGCGTTTCGTGTGTGACGAGCTACTTACAAACGAACGGTATAAACAAATGACTAATAGCTAACTAACTAAGAACTAGAACTAAATATAATGAGGAAAAACGGTAGAATATGCTAAGTTGACAATGATTGAGTTCGAAACAATGTTAGAAGCATGTACTGAAGATAAATGTGAAGGAAGTTTAAACAATAAAATGATGCATATCTCTCCTTTTCCATTCGAATAATACATAGAGAAATGCAGACGACATCTTGAATAGTGTAAAATATTAGAAATTTAAATTAGATAAGTAAAAAGCCAAGAACTCTATAGTAGAGTTCTATATATTTATGCGTAAATATAGTCCAGTCATCGAGCTAGGGCACAAGGGTTATATTGTAAATGTGACAAGTCGTGAGTTCGATTCTCACTCGATGAAATATTTGATAGTTTCATTTCTTCGTTCTAGTATTGAAGGAAATCAAAAACGGTGTTAAGTTCTACCACTCGTAACACGTAATGTCAAGAGAATTCAGTGAAAAATGGAAAACATGGAATATTTGAATAAAGATGGAGTATCTTAACACTAGGTACCAGGGTTCCCTCTGAAAATTAAGTGTCAAATATTAAAATCTAAACCAAAAACACAATTTATCTAATTTATATTTTACTTTTGACACTAGTCATCAATTCTTTATCCAGACATTTTGCGGAATACACTTGCGTGTACAGTATTTTGTGGAAGAATGTTTAAATTTACGTCTGTTTGTCACGACCAGGCCAGTCCAGGCCAGTTCGTCGACCGCCGTTACTCAAATACTATTTTCAACATGTGATTCATATAATAACAAAGAAAATTGCTTTATGATGCAGATCTGTTTAAGATTCTTTATATAATAACATAGACATACTCTATAATGTTATTAATACCTTTACTTATTTAAACAGATTTTTTATGTGGTTTTAAATTATCTTCTTTTACATACAAAAATATTATAAAACCGACTTCAAAGAGATATTTACAAAATTAGTTATCTCCTATTAAATGTACCACAGTAGTGGGTATACATTCTGGAACTAAAGTACAGAACGAAAGTGTCTTAATCGGAATGGAGTATCTTACTAGGTTCCCAAGTTGCCTAAGCTAAAAAGGAAAAAAAAGAAAAAAAGACTTTGTGCATATTGCGAAAAGTCCAAGATGACTATTCTGCAGGAAACGAACCTACGATATGGTAATTTCATCATTAGTATTCACACCACAGGTCCTCGCCTTGTCTCGTGCCGTATGAAAAACTGATACAAATGTACCATCTGCTATTGAACAAAAGAGAAACGTCCTTAAAGAATCAGGTCGTTTCAATAATATTCTCAATTTCTTACCTTCACAC
The DNA here is from genome assembly GCA_016802625.1 of Heliconius numata. Classification (NCBI taxonomy): domain Eukaryota; kingdom Metazoa; phylum Arthropoda; class Insecta; order Lepidoptera; family Nymphalidae; genus Heliconius; species Heliconius numata. The sequence continues at coordinate 22,747 of JAEBDU010010065.1, read as the reverse complement.
AATTCTATGAAATGTACTTTGTGACGTAAGCTATTGTTATATTAGTTTTGCAGCTAAAATAATATTTGTTAAATTTAATTGCGCTTTATATATAGTCAATATGGTCAATATGGTTATATACGGTTTGCCTCGTTTTACTATATTGATTCTTTATATAGAAGTAGTTAAAAAAAAATGGTTAAAGACATAAATATTATAGGAAATGTATTTCAATTACAATATCTGTCAATAAATAAGTTTTTTAGATAGATCACTTTTTTTTTGTTTTCTTGCATATCTCCCATTATAAAGGAGAAGGCAGAGAATGATGCCACTCCGCCTTCCTTTTTATGTCAATTCCTTTGTCTGTTGATATATGTTTTGTTAGCTGCGAAGTGTATCGCGGTTTTAATATGAACTTGGAAACAAAAATATTTTTTTTAAAAAAACTAGCGATCAAACGAGGCTTCACCCGCTCATGTTTATTATTATGTTATATCCAAATTATACAAAATCTTTACATAAATTATAGCCTATGTATTATTCTGTTAAATAAGCTATATTAGTGTATAGTTTCATCCAAATCCGTTCAGTAATTTAGCTTGAAAGTGAAACAAACATCCATCCCAACAATCTTTCACATTTATAATATTAGTAGGATTCTTCTAAATTGGATTGAATCCACGACTACCGCGGTCACAGGCAGGTTCCCAATGCACCAGTATAGCCTCATTAAACATTCAGTGACATAACTATTGAACACATCTTGTGAAAGTTTCTCTATCGTGATTTTGCTATCAAAATTAATATATTACATAAGTACTGACAAAATTATTATTATCAGTCGTTATGTATTTTAAAGATGTTTTAAATGCATCGATTATAAATTTAAATTTCTTTTTTGCTAAAAACTCCGTCGAATTCTGAAGGCATTGCGTGTTGATGGGCGGAACTCAACGCCGCGTTTGGCCTTGACATCAGAGCGAAGAAATGGAAATAAAAATTTAAATAAATATTTCATTTCTTCGAATGGGGATCGAACCTACAACGCCACGACTGGTCTCAATAATATGATTATAAAAAAAAAGATTATGAAAATTAAAAAATATATACGTCACGATCGATACAAATTCCAATCTGCAAATGCTGTCTCAGTCTTCGTAAGCCAATCTTCGTTTCTACAATCCACATTCCTCTCATTATGGCTTAACAAGTCCCGTAGTAATAAAAAATAGTCCCCTTAAGGTCTGTTGGGAGAAATCCTCAATATTTATTACTTGTCAAGTTTTCTTATGTCTTTGTTCAGATTTTTTTTCTATCTATAAAAGTATGTATATTATTATTTTAGATATACTTAAAACATGTTTGGTTTTTTTTGCGGTTCCGTATCTCAAAAGGAAAAACTTTATCTCAAGTCGCGACTCGCCCTTGTCAGGATTTTAAATATTATTTTTTATATTGCTTACTTTGTGCAATAATGACTTTTTAATTACTTTTTTTTTAACAAAAGTTAAAATATGGCGAAATATTATTTACAAATTTTGGTTGCGAATATTTCAAAAATTGCAAATATGTCATTGTTGCACCAAATGAGCGGTGTAATAACCCAGTTGGTCATCGAACCGACAACGGTCGTTTCATTATTTTTATTTTACCTATATATTTTAATTTGTACAATAAAATTTCATACTAAAACAATAAAAAATAAAAACAAAAATGTATTGCAACCTTTCTACCGTCACCTGTGAAGCTTACTTAAAAAAGAAAGTTTCCCACGTTCAAGAAGATATAATATTTTGTTTTTTTAAATCTTAAAATTAATAAGTTAATTCAGGTTTAACAGGTATTTGTAGCGAAATGTAGAGCGGCATTCATTTATTGATTATTATTGTATATCGTATTTTATAAGACTTCCTTTTACTTCCTTTTCCTCTTTTCCTTTTATTTCTATAATTAAAGTAGCGGCCCTAGATTAAATAATAACAAATAATTAGTGATTACGAAAACTTTAGTGAGAGAGTTCTTAAATGTTGCAATAAAGAAAACAAAATGGCATTTCGTAACATTATTATAAAATGCCAAAGAAAACGTACCTTACCAAAGTTAAACTTGAACTATACCAAGTACGTTTTCTTTTTCTACATTATATTTTATAATATAATTATCTATAATTATTATATTATAGTTATATCATTGTTTTTTTTTTCTACATGCAACTTGTTATACAAATAATACTGTAATCGTGACACCATTGCAAAAGTCACCATGGCCTTAAGGTCACATATCTATTGCAATATTTAAAAAAACGTAGTTTATTCATATAGGTTAAGTACCTATATGAATATACTTCATTTTTCATACAAATGTAATTTTATTTTGATATTTTCAACTTTTTCTATTAAATAACTTATCCTGTACATATTTATATTTAGCAGAAACGAGCTAAACATACAAATAACAAATATCTATAACAAATAGCTGACTATAATCCTTACGAAAGTAAGGAAAGGTTAGTTAAAGGTTATCAGTTAGGTTCTAAATAGTTCTAAACATTTCTATATGTGTCATCCCCCCACTACAGGCGTGACATAGAAAGTAAATGACCATAACATTGTATGACGTACAAGTAAATCATTATTTCTTAAACTATTATTAAAATAATATCGAATGAACTGAAGCAATTGTAGTTTTTTATGCTGTGAACACATATTCGATAAGCGAGTTAATAAGGAAGTAAAATTGACAGCGATCTATTATTATATTATCTTCAATTGGGAACTAGTGTAGTGACACATTACGTATGTATATTGAATCACGTTTTATTTTGAACTAGAGACCCAAATGAGGCTTCGCCCGCATAAACGATTTTTTATATTATAGCCGGAGAATATGTAAATATTTTTAAATAAAATGTATCCCATATCCTTTCTAATATTTCTAATAATATGTGTACAAAGTTTCATTATAATCGGTTCAGCAGTTTTGAAGTGAAAGCGTAACAGACAAACTTACATTAACTATTATTTATATTAGTACGATATAAATAAATATTATATTGAAACGACAATAGCTTGTAAGTATCTTAAGAACTTTTCAAAGTATAAACTTACTAAAATTTGAACCTTTGTCCCATGAAATCGGTCTAAGCCGCCTTATCAAATAAAATCTTGTTGTCAAAAATTCTTAAGGGTTTATAATATTTCATTAGATTACATTTATTTTTAACGTTTCTACAGAAGGCTACTAGAACTTTGTATTCAATGAAATTTCTTTCTATCATTAATATTATTATTTATGTGATACATTTCTCATAATTTATTAAACTTTTAGCTAAAAACTTTTCCTAATATACTATCTTCTTAACCAAAAATCCCACTGAACTCCATTGAACCTAATACTACAGCAATAAGTAATATTAGTTCACACGAGCCAATACACATGCACATGTCGAAATGGATGCATGGCCGTGCACGCGAGGAATCCGGCCCAGAAACCATGCAACCGAAATAGAACCGCGTTGTCATGGCAACCGCCACCGGCTTGTGCACCCAGATATGATGGTTGCGAAAGGTTTTCTTGGATATGGTTGTTTGTGAATAATATTTGTGTTTATTTAAAGTTCTCTTCTATATAGAACAGTTTTTTTAAATCAGGATTTAGAATTTTATATTTCCTTTATAAATTTAGTAAGTATTTGTGTGTTAATGATATTTTCTATAGTTAATTTAAAATGTCGAGGCAAAAGCGCGGCGTTAAGCTCCGACACACACATAACACTGCCTGCAATCCTGTTATATGCGGGACACACAGAAGCCACTATAATTCTAAAACTATAATATTCTTTATTTCTAAAATTATAATATCTCAAATCAACTTTGGAAATGTTTAATTCTTAAACAAAATATGACATAACTAAAAGAGCTTGTGACAAATAATTAGCTCTATTCGTAAAAAACAGGGGCAAATCTCTAGTCAGCTTCACGCTGTATCCCGCTCACAGTAGTATAAGCAGAGGGAACCTAGTGTTAAAAAACTCTGTTCCCCACTTTCCGCCGAGTTCTGGAGGCATTACGTGTTGAGTGGCGTAACTCAACGCCGCTCTTTGCAAATCTCTAGTGTTCTACAAAAAATATTTAACTATTATAAGTATACATACATACATACTACTTTATTCTACCTCATATAATACTCCAAAGTAGTTCAGTAGGCAAGTGGGTAATATTCATATAGAGACACGAGCGCTCAGTAATTACAAATACATTTTCAGTGAATAAATCGGTTAATAACTCATAATTTTCCCTCATATTCTATAGAAACTGGAAAATAAATGTAAAAACATTTAAAATGTATTTAAAACATAAAACATAATATGGAGAAACCTTTTATGTTAGAACGACTTTATGTATGGAGTGGAAAATTTAAATATTTAATTATTTCGCAAATAAATGAGACACTCTAATAGTATAATTGAATATGTAATGACAGAGATTTTGAAGACAGAAAATTTGTAAGTATAATGCTCTATTATTAAAGTAAGGCCAGGGGGAACACTAGGTTCCCTCTGCCTACTCTGCCACATACGGGAATCAACTTGAAGCTCTATTATTAAATTGCATTTATAAACAATGTGAAAAAAAAGCAAACTAGTGGAGTTCTACTATAAAACTGGTATTTATATGAAATCATCAAATAATCTTTTAATAAATTTGTGGTCAGTTTCTAGAAAAAAAAAACCACGTATATACATATTTTTACAGTTCACTTTCAATTAAAATATGCAAAAACATATTTTTATATATTTTTGTTTTTATTCGTTCTTGTTTTTAACTTTTTTTCATATAACATATTGACACAAAGGTGTGACTGTTGTGGGTTCGATCCCCATTCGAGGAAGTGAAATATTTATTTACATTTATATTTCCATTTCTTCGCTCTGGTGTCTATTCAAAGCGCGGCGTTGAGTTCTGCTCCTCAACACGCAATGCCTCCAAAATTTGGCAGAAAGTGGGGAACAGAGTGTCTTAATATTAGGTTCCTTACACTGCTGTGTGCGGGATACAGCGTGAAGCTGATTTTTTGAACATATTGGGTAACAACCATTAGTTAAAAACAAACGAATATAAAAAAAATATAAATTACTTAAACAAACGTCCTTCCATATAAAAACATATAAAATAATCGTATAAAGAATACCAACGAGACAATTTTTAATTATAACTGTTGATAATAATTGTGTGCGCTATCTCGTTGCCATTAATAGTTTGTTTCACAGATTGGTTTGACCTAGGAGTTAGGTCATGTTGTAATATTTGTAAATACCTAACTAATTTAAATAAACAAACTTAAAACTTATTTTTAAACTATCTATCTATTTATCTATCTATAAAATATTTTAATTTTCTTGCTTTCTTCCTCCTTCTGGTAGGTACTATTACCAGCATGCGCGTATGCCTTGTATGCGAAAGCGCTGCATTAGGTTCTGCAACTCAATACACAATGCCTTCAGAAGTTAGCAGAAAGTATTTTATAAATAAACAAACTTAAAATTTATTTTTAAACTATCTATCTATCTATCTAACTTCACGCTATATCCTTAGTGGGGTAGTCAGAGAGTACGGAGCATCCAATGCTACGGTCTCCGTATAGCTCTTTTCCACTCTCTTTTCTTTTCCTCTTCCACTGTCATCAACCTCTACACACATGCCCTCCGAGGGGTCCTCAAGCTTTTTACGTGACCTTCCTCCAGTACCTTAGATATTGTGTTTTCGTCTTCGAACAATTCAATTCAATCATAATTAGTTTCGTGCGCTATCTTGGTTACATCGAGTGATTCAAGTGCCGCTTTGTATGGTTTGACCTGGGAGCCAGGACTTACAAAGACTACATGGAGCTATGAGAGATGAAGATATATTGAGACCAGTCATGTCGCAGGGGCAGAAGTGTGCGACTGGAGACGACAGGTTGTGGGTTCGATCCTCACTGAAGAAAGGTAATATTTGATATTTTCATTTCTTCGCTCTGGTAACAAGGCAAAAACGCAGAAATCAGCGGAAAGTGGAGAATAGAGATATCTTAACGTAAACAGAGTACCTTAACGCTAGGTTCCCAGGTTCCCTCTACCTACTGCCTGCTATTTGCAGGATAGAGCGTGAAGCTAAAAAATACTACCTTAGTACTCACTCAATAAGCCCTTATAAACTCCTGACCCTTTCTATAAGCAAAACAATATCATATTACAATTTGCTTACGTAAAACGACGGAAGTGTCCAACATTCCTCTACGTCAATAAACATTTTATCTTTATCTCCATATTCTATTTTGACTTGTTTCTAATAACAGGAAGCCGACTTTGAGTTTAGTGGAGAATTGTAAGTAATGTCGGTTCAGGATAATAATATTTTATTATTCATTGGTTTAAACATAGTAATATAGGTATACCTTAAGTTTGAGGATGCAGGCAGGCACAGTCGATGTCTGAAAACGTGATGGTAGTAGGTTCGATTTCTACTTGGGAGAATCATTTATTTTCCTTGTCCACTAGAGTAACAAGGTGCGTCCTTGAGGTACCCCACTCAAAATGCAGTGCCTCGAAAATTGAGTGGGGTGTGGACAAAGGATTGTCTTAACGCTAGGTTCCCTCTCTCCCTCCGTGACACTCGTCTACCCTCCGTGACACTCGTCTACCCTCCGTGACACTCCGTTCCCCACTTTTCACCGAATTTTACCATGCATTGTGTGTTGAGTGGTGGTATTGAACCCTGGGATTTTGCCTTGGTGCCAGAGCGACGAAATGAAAATATAAAAAAATAATAACACTTTCCTCGAGTGGTGATTGAACCTACAACCATCGCGTTACAATCACACCTTTGTGCTTCCACGCCACGACGGTGTTACCTTTTAATAATTCTATTATAAGTAATATATCAATCAATAATGCTTTATCTAGACATTGATATAATCTAAAGGTAAGATCAAAACAATGGATATTTGATGTCGATCATAATATTTCAATGACGAATAAAAAATTTTAACTGAGAAGTCTTTTGTCACACTTCTTCGAAGTAAAGTAACTGTAAGCCCTTAGAACTTCTCCAAAACTAAATTAATACTTAATTAAATAGCACCAGCAAATGTCAGCACGTCAACGTGCTAGTCACGTGTGAAATTCGGAATTGGGAAATTATTGGTTATTCTATTTCTCAGTCGAGGGTACCAAAATATTATTTTGAAAATATTTTAAATTCCTTTTGATATATTTCACTGTATTTCTAATAAAATAATTTGTAATAGCTGGACCGACGTGATATGTAAAAAACCTCGAAGATTCGTATTGCCCAGAACATAGAGAAGAGACGAATAAAAAATCACTTCGCAACCAATCCTAATTAATTTAGAAAAATCCTTTCAAAACAACACTTTCATAGTGTTTTTTCCATTAAAAACATATTTTTAAATAAATTATAACCATATCTAGCTATATCTCACATAAACAATAGCTTATTTCTTCGCAAGGTTCACTTTCGAGGGTCGTGGGCGTGGGATCCTATCTTAAATAGAATAATGCGATCATTGTTTATGAAAATATTCGATTATAAGGTGTTTTTTAAAAAGCTGCTTTTCTTATAAATAACCAATACAAGACTGGTCCAGCGTGGTTTCTTAATTGAACGTGTATTGTTTGGCTTATGAGGTTTTCTTTCTTGTTAAATAAGCTAAGGCTGGTAGTATATGAAAGATTTATCATATTTATTTATTTCATTCTAAAATAGACAAATGAGGCAGTTGTGGCACAGTGGTAAGCGTCGGTTATGGGTTCGATTCCCACTCGGGATATGAATAATTATTTATTAATAATTTCCGTTTGCCTTAAAAATTGAGCGAAAAGTGAGTATTGGAGTGTCTCATCTCTCTCCCTACCCTGCTTAATATGGGATACAGCGTAAAGTTAAAAAAAAAAATCTACTATCCCCATACTTGTAGGCAGATAAGCACTGAACATTCAATATGGAATCTTATCTACGGTCAGCCATATTCCAATTGCAAAACTTTAGCATAAATTTAAAAATAAGTAGAACAAATAGTCTTGCATCTAAAAAACCTATTATATTTTGTTCTGAACCCGCGACCTCCATTATACTAATAACTTCTTCATCATTAAAATAAGAAATTTCACAATTTTATAAGCCAAGTTAATTGTATGCAAATTGAGAGTTTATTTATGTTAAATAAAATTTCGAAAACGTTTAGCATATTCATTACATTAATTTTTATTTGAAATCTCATAAATTTGTTATTTCTACTAATAAATATAATTAATAATAAATATAAAGTTTTGTTAGATAATAATAATGTAATACATGAAAAAGAAGACATGTAACACCAATGATTTCTTAAATAAAGTCAAATTAGAACCACCTTCACACTGAATCAGTCAATCAATACAGTAGTAGGTAGATAGAACCTAGTGTTAAAACTCTCCGTTTCTCATATTCTTCCGAATTCTGGAGACATTGCGTATTCAGTGGTGAAACACAAGCGCCGCGCTTTCCCTGGACACCAAAGCAAAGAAATCAAAATATAAATTTTAATTATAAGAGACGGCCACGACTGGCCTATACTTATTTATAAGTACTAAATAACTATAAACCAATGTTTATTTTATATAGGTTTCTGCACATCTCTATTATACGAGTTCTGAGAAGGATATATAATTTCATTCATTTTATTACCAGAAGAAGCTCGTCATTGCAATTATCAAGCTTTTACTTTATACTGAGATAATTATAGTTTGTTTTTATAAAGAAATTGCATTCTAAATGAGATTAATGTTTAGATTGTTTTATCTACTTTCTTAAATATGTATGTATGTATATAGACTGGTAAATATGTAAATATTTTTATAATTACAAGGGTATGACTAATGGGATGGTTGTGAGTTCGATCTCCAATTGGGGGAATGAGTTATTGTTTAATTAATATTTTCATTTCTTCGCTCTGCTACTAAGGTTAAAGCCTGGCATAGATTTCTGCTACTTAACACGCAATGCCTCGAATAATTCGGCGGAAAGTTTGGAGAGTTTTAACACTAGGTTGTTTAATAGTGATGCTGAAAAAAATATCTGATAAAGTTTTATTTTTAAACTTTAAATAATCAACTTACATGCCTTTTTCGAAAATAAATTAAAAGTACTATTTTATTATAAAATTTTGTTTTTAGTTAATAATTATTATAAAATAAGGTAGCTTAGATCGTTAGTGAGTGAGCTAGTTCCGTTCAAATCACTTAGCATTCTGGTAGGACGAGATTTAAAAATAAACAAGGAATGTATAATGTTGATAATGTAAGTAGGTTATGCTAGTGGGTATCTATCTATAATAATATCTATCTATATTATGTTTTTCTATTTATAAAGTTCTAAGAACTGACAAACATGTTTTTAATAAGTCTTTTTTTTCTTTTTTTACATTTCTCAAGCGATTGTAGGTCAGATTTCACTATAATTCAAGTAAAAAGCCAAAAAAATGTCTATTTCTCAAAGAATATATTAATTCACAGCTAATATAATAATGTTCAGTGGGTCAGAAAGCAAAAATTGCTTACAGTACGGTCAACAAGTCTTGGCCCCTCTAAAGTTAGCCTTAGACGGCTGTGCAGATTTGATTTTTCGATTTTTATTATTTTTTTAATATTTTATGTAAATAAGTAAGTAATTTTTAGTTTTAATTTTCCTTTTCTAAAGAAAAGGAAAAGAAAGGAAAGGAACTTACGACATAGACACGCGACCCCTAAGTGTTAATAGATATTAAAATATTTATATTATTACAAAATATTTTAGCTATATTTATTATGAAATTAAATATTTAAACTAAATATTATTTCATATTAATACAATTACAAAATAATATTATAAATATTTATATGAATGTCTTAACGTTCATTTTGCAACGTTTGAAATCGAAATAGGTAAACCACGAATATTATTATGATTATTTTTATATACTAAAATTTAAGGTCAGTTTATACAATAATATCGTGAACAATTAAAAAATGGTTAATTCATATTCCATCTTGGTTTAAATTATTTGATATTAGTGAAGAACGTCTTTTGTAACAGGTTGGATTTTATTTTTGTATATTTCATGGAAGGAGTGTCTTAACACTAGGTTATAATATGTTAATATTTGAAATCGATGCTAATCAAATTGTTTCAAAAAGGTTTATTTTTAACACTCAAACATATTGTATTTACGTTGTATAAAAATACTTAAAATAAAAAAAAATGCAAATCTTATGTCATGGGCGTTTCTAAAAATATTTATTATCTGGATTGGGGGTCTGGATTAATTTTAAACTTTTTTTAATTTGTAGAGCTAATATTTTCTTAGTAAAATTTCTAGATTGGACACTAGACTATTCTGGGATGGGCACACACCACATAGTCCCCCCTATTCCTACGCCCATGCCTATTATGCTCTTCCATATAATAACTTATAGTTTTAATTACATGTACAGAAAGACCGCTTAGGTACAAATGTTAAATACATAAAGAGTACTTGGCCTACTAAACATCAGCATATTAATTTATTCTAAACTCGATTCGTCCAATGGTCTCGACTTTCCGCTCGTATAATCGACATAACATTTCCTTATAGGAATATATTTAGAATATTCATAAATAAATAACACATATACAGTATATCCGGAATTAATTATTTGTGGCGCAGGGATACAAGTTTGTTACAGTTAGTTACAGGTTGTGGGTTCTATTCCCACTCAGGGGAATTAGAAATTAAAAATTTTATTTTTTTACCCTAGTAACGATACAAGGTGCAGCTTTGAGTTCCGCTACTCAACACACAATGCCTTTCGAATTTGTCGGTAAGTGAGAAACAGAAGTGTCTTAATGAGAACAGAGTGTCTTAACACTAGGTTCTCAGATCCCCTCTTTCTTCGCCATTATGTGCAAGATACAGCATTAAGCTAAAATAAATATATTTCGTTTAATATTTTATTATACTTAATTTAAGTTTATAAAGAAATTGAGATCGCTCGTAGGTCACGCTGAGTATAGCAGGAAACTTGTCGAAAGAGTTACTACAAAGTAAACGTTACGAAGTTCTAATTTGTAAGCTATAATTTTAATCAACAAATAATATATAATTTTTGCAGACAATGAATGATTGTATTGGTCGATATAAAGTATGTAGGACTGTAGGTACATATGATGTGTCATATCTGAAATCCTACCAAAAACTTCTAGTAAATTTCTTTCTATTTAAACTAACAAAATCTCTAGGCAAAACCAAGAGACTTATTTATTAGATTTTTTTTATTAAATTTTATATTAGCGACCGTTAAACATAGTTTAAACATAATTAAGTGTGTGTATGTCAACGGCCAAGTCATACATAATTTAACTATATTAATAAAAAAAATGCAGGAATAATCTTAGCACTAGCTAGGCACTAGGTTCTCAAGTTCCCTTTGCCGAAGATTTTCCACTAAAAAACACATAATAAAACGAGCATCTAAAGGAAACAACGTCGTATCTCCACCCCACAAATAGCACGAGGTGAAACACCTGACGTGACTCATCGACTCTGGTCCGCAGTTCCTTTGTAAACAATGTGATTGACGCACCCTCCTTGCATTCTGCACTCGATTCTTATCGAGAAAATATTGCAAATTATTATAGAAGCTCATTAAAGTATGGATATTTGTTTTACGGTGTTAATTATTTATTCTAAGCTTTGCCTTTTTTTAGGCAGTTTTTTTTAGTTCTGTCTTTTAAGTCTGATGTAAGTGTAAAAATAGCCAATATGTTTCTATTTTTTACTAGCGGCTCGCCCGGCTTCGCTCGCACGAACTTCATGATTATTCATGGATACCGCGTGGAGGTACGCCTAGCTTATGTTATTTTAAATTATTGAGGTCATAATAATAATTTTCCCAAAGGTAGTATATTTATATCTCTTATAGTTTAGACAGGTTGTTAAGGTTCCACATCAGGTATCTAGATTTTCAAAATAAACTATAGCCTAGAAGTTGCCTAGACTTAAATTTATATAAATAAATTCTATATTAATATTAGATAATAACGAACGTAACCTAACGCCTTTTAAAGCGTTTTATCCAATTAGGCCAAGAAACGCCAATGCTATAAATTTGGACATACAAACATAAAACAATAAACACAATGACGTCACGATGCATATAAATTTAAATAATATATTAAATTATTGCATTAATAGATACGTGCTGGCAACATAAATAAATCCCAAGAGTCTCGATCTGGAGTAAATTAAGCTGATAGCTTTACATAACTAGAATAAATATGATAATGTAATACAAAATGCTGGATCGAATATTGATTATCGAAACAGATTTAGCTTAGCATGTATTTCGATGGATTTAAATTTAAACAGAAAAACCTAAAATATATATATTTTTTAAATTTCTTAAAAAAATTATTATTTTTCCTTTTTTTTATAATTAGTAGTCGAGGCGACAGCTACTACTCTATGCCTAATATATTACAAAGATAATTCTATATTATAAATTATAATCAAAGTAAGTTTAAAGTATTTGATTGTAATCGCGATAATTGTAAGTTTAAATCCCCATGAGAGGAATGAATTATTTTCATTTTCCTGTAATGCATTCTGCCGCTTTAAATGCAATGCCTCGAATTCGGGCAAAGAGTGAATTATTAAGTGTTTTGACACTAGCAATGTGAAAACTTTAAACACATTTAATCAAAAAGTTAAGTATATATATAGTAATTTTGCATATAATATTCTATAACTGGCTCCATCCACGTCCAGACCAGATAGCATCTCGTATAAATCCAGTGGACCGCAACATAAACATGTCACATCACGTCCACTCCTCGTGCCTCCTGACACTAACGCACTATCAGAAGAGTTATAAAATAAATTTGTATGGCGTCGTAATAACTTAACTGAGATACCAAATACAATGTATTGAAATTGTAAATTAATTTATTATTAATATATAGTAAACTAGTGAACCCGAACGCGGCTACGCCCGCTTGAACTATACGAATGTTTATTAAATATATTTATGAAATTATTTTCAGTTTTCAATAGAGAGATGCGTTAAGCAAGCTCATTTTGGATGACGTTTTCTAACAACAAACTTTGCAAATCGTTGCTTAGCAACGGTTGTTATAAACATGGCGGAAGAAATTGCATGTCAAATTAATAAGTATTTTAATATATTGGTATATATCGAAAACATTACGTTATTATTAAGTTTGGCCCTGATTGCGTAAAAGACAGACAGACAGAGTTACTTTCGAATTCATAATATAGGTATGGATATAGTACATAGGTAAATTTTATATTTAAAAAGCTTAAGCTACGTTCATAGTTTAACTTTATAAAAAAATTAACGTAGCAGTATTCAAACCCGCACCTCTTAGACATCGTCATTCTCTGTAAAGATTTTAAAAATGTTCGCTACAGAGACGCTTTCATTCAATAATATACGAATGACTTTTAAAATAATAGTTTAACAAAATAAATAATTTGAAAAATTGTTTCTAGTAGGTTACAGATTTACAGAGTCGATGTCATAGATTAGTCCACAAATGTTGCGAAAAATATAATCGCAAGTTTCATTCTAATTCATAGGTAATTTTTATTACATAAAATATATGAGTAATGATTACAAAACATAATTATTTCGAATAATTCTAATATTCAGTACTGTTTTTATTATTATAAAAACAGTATTATTTTTATTGCTTTTTCTTATATGCCGTATATACCGAACATTTTAATTTTATTTTTTTAAAGAACAATGATCTTAATATATCTTTTGGGAAATTACAAATTTAAAAAAAAGACCTGATTAGGTAAGATTTTTTGACAAATAAAGGATCTTTCTAACAAAAAAAGGAATATTTCTAATATTCCTTTTTCTTACTAACTTCATTAAATAATAACAAACAAAATACTCAACAAAAATGCACATGTAATTTGATTCCTATCATACTATAATTTACTCTCAGTACTTGCCAGTATCACCGACCTATATACCGTTTCAGGTGGCCCAATTGGCGTTTGTTTATAGCATTGTGTAACAGACAGACTGTACTAGTTTAGTAGAATTAGGTTGCAATACATACATACACTGAACTGAAGGTAGTTTAGACTGACGTTATGTTTGTTGGCATCAAATAGCTCTTTGATTCTGTTTATTTTAGAGTTTCGGTAGGTATATAAAATTTTTTATTTATAATTTTGGGTGTGAGAGAAAAGGCTTTTAAAATATTGTATAAAAATTTAGTAATCGATCGTAAGTTATATTGTTATTTATTAGGTTTTGAAGTAACATTAAAAAGCCAAAGCTTTTTAAAAGAGCTTAATTAAACAAGAAATTTTAAATTCTGTGATTAATAATTATTTTCCAATAACATAAGGAAACGACTCGTGGCGGAGAGTTTAATATTTTTATTTATTCGTAGAAAAGAGGCAAAACGCAGCGTTAAGCTTCGTCAACACATAATGCCTCCAGAATTGAAGAAGTGTCTTTATGGGAACATTGACAGTGACTGAACAGAAGCCTATCTTGCTTTGTGCAGAAAAAATACTTGATGACATTTAAATTAATATACCTAATCTACCTTTGCATAAACTCGATATTTAATACCTATATAGGGAAATAAGAACGTAATGATGTGACAACTAACACTAGTTTCTTCTACCTACCCTACAATTTAAGAGATGTTAGACGATAAAAAACTAGATCTATCATTAAAAACACGTAACTAGTACTACCTTATCTAAGTAATACATCGCGACAAGCTTAAAAAGTGTTATTATAATTGATTTTCGTACTGGATATTGATACAGTTAATTAATTAGTACGAACTTTTCAATAAAAATATGACAAAAAATATTTCTTAAAACTATTTGTATAGAAGGATGGATATACAACCATATCACAGATATTTTTATTGAATGAGAATCGAACCCATTACTTTAGGCTCTGTTTCGTTAATCACTAGATCTTAGGAGCAGGTTAGTTGGAGGCCGTTAGTCCGTTATAAAATAAAATAAAAATGTATGCTGTGTAATTTCGTAGACTGTTATCTCAGTGACTTGACAATTTGTACAGGTTTCTTTATTTATACTCTTTTGTATTTTTTTTAGATATAATCTTGTCTTGTTATGAGAAATGTTTTCCATGGACATACATACATACAAAAATACATCAAGAACGTCGTATTTGGATTATTGTTTACATTTTAATAAAAATATTATCAGAGAAATTATTGAGAAATAAATGCTTAATTTTTTAAGTGTCTCTAGTACATACTTTGAGAGTTTTTTTGTAGGTAACAAAAATATTTCTAGATTATATGATAATATGAAAAAAAATAGTTAAAAGTATAGAAAAATATATGTTAAACATATTCCAGTAAATTTTTTTAACATCGTATTTTTTAAAATTTTTTTGGTATATTTTCTATTGAGGTCATTGAAGTAGTCGTCGGCATAGTACTCGTAAGACGTCTCGGATCATAATCATGATGGTTGGGGGTTCGATCGCCACATTTCTTTTTTCAGCTAAACAAAACGCGAACGCTTCTCAACTAGCAATGTCTCGAATCGCATATATAGTGGCAAAGAGAGAATGGAGTGTTTTTACACTAGGTTCCCGCTACTTATCCTGGTACCCTGAAAAGTTAAACTTTGTAACTTATACAGCACTGTAAAATATTCACACGTTTTGCGTTCATACTTTAGATACTAATTATAACTGTTCATACTTAGGTATGTTGTGCGTCCATCGCGGGAGTTTTCTAAAGCTATATTTAGAACTTGTTCGCGTCTTACTTTCGAATACATATATTAACTTTATAAAGCTTATAAGCTATTTTATATTTCATTGGATATGTATATTAAAAGGTAGAGAACTGAGTGATTCGTCTCTACAATTACTTATTATTTTAACGAAACTGGAGCTTACTTTAAAACTTCGAAGACCACAACTGTATTAACCTGTTTTTAGGGTTCCGTACCTCAAAAAACAAAAACGGAACCCTTATAGAATCACTTTGTTTTCCGTCTGTCCGTCCGTCTAGAGCATTTATCTCGAGATCGTGTGGATATATCAATTTGAAATTAATATCAAATACTCAAATCTACGGTCAAGCTAAAACAATGAAGCTTTTATAAATTCTTTTAAATTTTTCATTTATTACATTAAAAAAAACTTGTGTAGGTACTTTTTTAATCCAGCTTTTCCAGCAGTTTTGCTGTAGTCCATGCCAGTCTACGTTATAAACGTTAAAAATAGATATTAGAGACTGCAACAGTCAAAACAAAGCGTTTACATAACCAATAAACAATAAAAAAGTGAATACCTAATTCCTAAGGAATGGTAGCGTTGCGACACCGGCATCGTATCGTCTTACTGCGCGTGCGCACTCATGACTATAATTCCAATTAATTGTTCCAATGTGGATCGCGTGCTTTGCTGTTTATACAATGAGAAATTAGTGTTTCGTCAAATTTATGTTAGCTACTTTTTAGGGTTCCGTATTTCGTAACGAAGAAACGGAACGCTTGGATTATTTTGTTTCATTCTTTTCCTTTTGTCAATAGCATTTGTCTAGAGATCGAGTAGAGATATCAATCTGATATTTATATCGAATGTGACCAGGGTCCCTTGGAGCACTGAAAAAAATTAATTAAACGTAAATCGCGTAACCAAAACCTATAGGGCACTTCCCGCGGATCTATTAGTATGGGAAGAAGTGAGAACTTGCAGTACAAATGGAAGAAAAAATCCAATTAGTGAAAAGTTATGGATGGATTGCATACGTCTGAAAATTTAAATTAGTTAACTTTTATGACTGCCATTGGCATCTATATTTCAAAACATACAATCCTGAAATTGGTAAGGAGCATTCGGTATACGGGTCCGAGCACTCAAATCGGCTCACCAATTCAGAAGCTACGTTGCCACAGACAGACAGACATGTCAAACTTATTGCACCCCTTTTTTGGAACCCGGGGTTTTAAAATATAAAAAAAAATACTAATATCAAAAGCTGCTCATATCATTTAGATTGCATAAATATATCTACGATACACGATTTCCCTTTCAAAGTAATCATAGTACCTGAGAAGATTTGATAATAACTTGTCGTTGAATAACAGCCGGTGGTACGTGAAGCTTTCCGGTCCACTGTAGCTTGAGATGGAAGGCCCTTTTATTTACTTATATAATAATATTTATATAAGACAATTTAGAAATTACATTTTTTTAGAAAATACTTGAATTACAGAAAAATAAAAACTATTATATATTTACTTTGTCAAAAACGGGTCTATAACAAAAACAATGTGGTCTGACATCAAATGAGAAAGAGAGAGAGAGAATGCGATTGAGACTGAGTGATGGTAGCTCAAAAGGTAGAAACTGAACCCTTATGGGATCACTATGTTGTCCAACTGTCAAACCATTTATCTCGAGATCCTATGGAGGTATCGAGATGAAATAAATATGAAATATTTAGATCTAAGGTCCCTTGAAGCGGAGAAATAATTAATTTTCTAAGTCAATGTATAAGTTATTAGACATGTACCCCAAAACTTTATAGGGCGACGCACCTGCAGTTAGTTATGAAATGTACCAGGGAGAAAGAAACTCAAGCGTTATGGATCATTCGAGACGAGACATTGCGAATGTTCAAACCCGAAGACAGCCATTAGACATATTTGTTATTTAAATTTGATGTCTACCTTTTTATAACACCTTTATAGCGTAATATTTATTCAAGTTTTAAAACTTAAGTATTCTCATATACATATATAACGTGCTCGGTGTGCACAATTCTACCTTTTCTAAGCGAAGGGTAGTTTTTTGTACGTGTCATCATTGTTACGCACTGAATTGTCTCTTGTTCTATACACTTTATTTAAAGTGTACTTCCGACTCTATCTACGAAACGGTTACGTAGAGATTTTTACAAGAGTAGCAATGTAGGGGCACAGCGTGCGACTGTAAACAGGACGGGTTGTGAGTTCGATTCTCACTAGAGGAAATGAAATATTTAATGTATTCATTTACTTGCTTCAGTAACGAGGTAAAGCGCGGCGTTGAGTTCTGCCACTCAACACGCAATACCTCCAAAAGTATAGAAATACAGTGTGCAGGTAAAAAAGCTGGTGTTGTTATAATTAACTTTAACTTAACTTTCTAAATTACTTTATTTTAATCTACTTTTTATTACAACTAATACAAATGCAAATACTATAGTTTTTTCATATTTAATTGAAAATCATATAAATTTTAATTAAATTAACCTCTCATAACACAGATAACTACATAAAAACCTCTAAAATAAACGTATAAAGACCGTGTTTACAATTTTAGTAGGCTAAACAAACGTCACCTAATCTGGTCGTAATACTTTCGCTTCTCTGTCGACTCCGATCAACTATCAACTTTCACTTGATGTCAACGGTCCTTCGTAACTGATAAACTTAATGGCCTTTATCTCGTGATAGTAATATACTGGTAAGTTGGTTGGGGTACCTCGTGAATTAAATATTTTTAGAAAACAAGGACTGAGGCCAGTCGTGGCGCGCACGAGTCTGTGATTGTGAGTTCGATTCCCACTTGTAGAAATTAAATATTTAATATTTTCATTTCTTCCCTCTGGTGTCGAGTCAATACTTTCGCCACTAAATCGTTGAAAAATGGAGAACGAAGCATCTTAACAGTAACACTAAGTTCTCCCTGTTTATCCCGCTTTATGCGGGATACAGCGTGAAACTCAAAAAAAAACAATTCTCAACAAAACTACAGCTAACACATGAAGAACTGTCATACAAGTATTTACATGTGGCATGTACAGTTCGATTCCCACTTGAAGAAATATTTAATATTTTCATTTCTTCGTTCTGGTGTCGAAGTATTGCTTTCGCTACTCAACACGCAATGCCACCTAAGTTCGACGAAAAATGGAGAACGAAATGTCTTAACAATAACACTAGGTTTCAATGTCTATCCTGCTTTATGCGGGATACGGCGTGAAACTAAAAAAAAAACATTTCTCAACAAAACTACGTCTAACACATGAAGAACTGTCATACAAGTATTTACATGTGGCGTGTACGAGTGCCACAAGTAGCTTTGAAGTTGTCTCAAGCTACGAGGTGTCTCATTCTCAGTTTTGAATTGTTTTGTTTCATTGCGGACGACTTTACTTACTCGCTTGCGTCGTTTCTATGAAAATATATGTGTGTGCATGTGTGTGCAATGTGTGTGCAATGTGTGCATGTTGTACGCTTGTATGTTTTCTTTTTTGTTTTCATTTACAACTATTTTTCCTTTAATAATTTACTATAATAATAAATGTGTCTACAGTATAACTAACTATTTATGCTCACACAAAAACCAATATTGTAAGAAAAAGCGATTGTTTTTAACTTAAATTTATAATTATATCGAAAAAATGCATTTTCCAATTAAATATTGCAATAAAAATCATATACCTACTAAGTTTCTTATATAAAGAATAACGAAGTTAAGGTTTTCTTGGCTTAAGAATTTTCCTCAATGCCAGTTTGTGAGAGTTCTAATTTATTGGCTGGCTGTCCTCCAAGTTCAACATTTCTTATTAATAGCGTCCACTTTTCTTACATTGTAAAGGAGCGGACGAAGATATCTTTTTGCGACCCATTAAGTGTTCTATTCTTAATTTATCTTCTTTAAAAGCGTTTGCAAATGAATTATGTATCTGAATCTGATAATCAATAAAAAGGCCAGTTGTGGCGTAGAGGCACAAGCGTGTGAGTGCCAACGCAACAGGTTGTGGGTTCGATTCCCACTCGATGAATGTCGATGAAAAAAAATATTAAATGCAGAAAAAAATAAAGAAAATGTACAGAATTTCTGCTATAGATGTCTTATTTTTTTATCATATTCAAAGAAGTCACAATCTCGTTGATATCTAACATCTGTCACACGGCTTTCACACACAAATACCAAATTATCCTCTTCATCTTAAACTGATAAGATAATAAATACGTAGAACAATGGCTTACCATACAAATATACAAATATTTTTTAGATTCGATTATATCAAAATATTCAATAAATTAACTATGGATTTGTTTAATTTAATTTATGATATTATGTAGGAAACTAATTTATGTAGTAGTAATTAACTAATTTGTAAAAATATTGACTCAGCTATTCCAAAATAAGATAAAAACCATAACAACTTTGGTCTTATCATATTTTTACAGTAGGTTCAATGACAACAAAAATAACTATAACATAATTAACGAACCTTACTAATCTTAATCTTTAGTGTTTATTTAAGTATATAGATATATCTAAATATTGAAAATCTAAAATAAATTGAGGCTAATCGTGGCGTAGTGGTACAAAGATACAAGAGGGGCCTGCGAGTATAAACACGACAGGTTCGGTTTCCACTAGAGAAAATAAAATATTTCATGGCTCTGGTGTCTAGACAATACGCGGAATGCCTCCAGAATTCGATGGAAAATGAGCAGCGGAGTGTCTTAATGTTTGACTCCCTTTGCCCACCCTGCTACATGCAGGATACAGCATGAACTTGAAAAAAAAGGAAAATCAAAAATATCACGTTTTTTTAATAACCTAACACCACCAAAACAATTATACTACAATTAATAGAAACATTTCTTCCAATAAGTAAAAGCGCGCCATTTTAAACAATATAAACAGATAACTAATATCCTCTAAATTGTTAAACAAAAACAAAGCGATTAAAAATATTTATTTAGTCATATAAATGAATCATTTCGAGTAAACATTAATTAAGCGTTAGTTCGATATTTATTTGAACAGTATATATTTAAACAGCCATTGTTTTTGTTTCAGCTTACCGACGTCATGCAGACATCACTATCAGTGCACGCGAGATCAACAGAGAGAACGCGTCTCTCGTAGACGATAGTAGAGCGATAATATTTACAATTTAATTCGAGTATAAAACAAATATCTATATAATATATCGAGATATTCAGAAGTGATCAGTTTTCGTGTTTTCGAGTTATTGGGGACAGTGTGGTGACAGACGAACAGATATGGCGACTACTGGTAGTGAAATGTGGCTGCAGTGGTTCGCGTGCTGCATCCAGCCGGCTGCGCAGGCGCAGCGCACTCGACGAAGAATAGACAGGTCTATGATCGGTGCGCCTACTAATTTCCAGCACACAGGACATATAGGTAAGATTAGTATTAAATATGATAGTGGAACGAAGAATTCATAGTGCTAAGTCACTATTTTTTTATCTATTCCAATAAACGGTCTAAAAGCCTTAATTTTATAAAGATGGCTTCGGGATTTAGGGGTAAAAAAATTTACAGTTCCTTTAAAATGTCATTATTTTATTTTATTACTAAAATTCAAAAATCTATTTTGTTATTTCTTTTTTTTAGATTTGTTATTGTCTATATCTAATTATATTACTTAAGCTTTATTTATTCATTCTAATAAGCTGTTATTTATTGAATGTAACTATTAGGACAAAGGTCGTTAGTTCAAACCCCACCTACAAAATATATTTGTGCAGCGGACGTTGTATTCAGTAGTTATGCATTCTAGGTCACGCTATTAATATATCCATTAAAACACATATTTAAAAATAAATGTCTACTTTAACCTAAAAAATGTCATTAACTTAATATATACTCGTAAATACAACTTTTCAAAACAATTAAATAAACTGTTTTAGAGTAAAAATTTCCTCAAATAAAGCCTCTTTTCTCCTAAATTAAAAAAAGACGTAATACTAAGCAGTAGGCTGTTATCACACCATTATCAAATACTCAAAAGCTATCAATATAATCTATGCAATCGATGTCTCGATAACTGGTTGTCAATCGCTTATCTACTACACCTTCTAGAACGAAATAGGACCATTTTGTAAGGTTTTTACGGCGTATCTGCCAATATAATACGTGTAATAATAATCTATCTATGGATATACAATATTTGGGATGTTCTTAAGAAACTTTGTTTTGTTTTATTCTTTCTTGAGAAAGAAAGAAAGGTAATTTTATAATATATGTAATATCTGCTCTTAAACAGGTATTAATAGCTAATAACGACAAGCCAGTCGTGGCGCAGGTGCACAAGCGTGAGACTATAGTCTCTACAGGTTGCGGGTGCATTCTCCACTCGAAGAAATTAAATTATTATCATTTCTTCGTCGTCGAGGAAAAACGCCGCTTTGAGTTCCCCCACTAACACGCAATGCCTCCAAAATTCGGCGGAAAGTGGGGGGCGGAGAATCTTAACCATATGCTCAATCTACCCTGCTACATGCGGAATACAGCGTGAAGCTGAAAAAAACTACACTTTTGTCACTCACTTGAACTAAGATATGAAGATTCAGAAATCTCGTTTCATCATCATTACTCACTTCAATGCTACTGCTTACGTGAACAGTATAGAGTTGTTAATAATACAAATTTCTCCGCTCTCCGCTCATGTAAAAACCCTTAACTTATACCAGGTTGACATATGCAAGTTCCAAGTGATAAACCCAGAAACTTTGAACATTATAACTAATAAGGTTAGAAAAGTGTACAGAAAAAATACTAGAATAAACGATCGCTATACGACTTCTAGTCTCCATGTAGAGACCTAGAATAGCCTGTAACATGGTTTTTTTATTTCCATATTATTATTTAATAGGCTTTTAAGTTTAGCTTTAAATACTTCCC
>JAEBDU010010062.1:0-29426 GCA_016802625.1 Heliconius numata | reverse complement strand
TACACGTATTCCAATTTCCTTTAGAAAGTGCCATTATATTTTTTACTCACAAGTCTCTTAAATGGGTCTTGTTTTACTTCAAGAAATGCACTTATATTTGTAATATGGGTTCCCGATCTAAAACAAACTGTAGATAGGTACCTATATCTATATACGTACCTAATTGTAGATGAGAAGATAAAAAAATAGTAAATTTTCAAAGACGAGTTTAGACCGCGTGACTTACAGCGTGAAGCTGAAAAATAAATAGAAAAGATAAAAATTAAAAGCTTGATTCGATCGTCTACGTACTAACTTATTTGGAATATAGTAATGAATCTACTTGTACCTATTTCATAATAGTGTAAACTTCCTTTTTTTGAATAAAAAAATAACCACTCGTTAAATATATCCTAATTCGTTGACTACGGAATTAAATACACACTAAAAGTAAAACAAAATTTAGATTGAAATCTCTTTAGTTTAACGACATCTACTTACAACGTGAGAGCCATTAGGAGTTAGTAAAAAGTTCTTTTCTTAGTAATTCATAATTTATATTTTGTTTTATCGAAGCAATAAACCCTGGTGTAGTTTCCGTTCACCTGTACGGAATGTAGCTCGAGAACTCGATTCTAAATTAAATGTGAGATAAATGATAGAACAAGAATGAAGATACGAGGAATGTCATAAATCTTATAAAAAAAAATTGCTCCGGAAATCGAAAGAAATAATTGCATTATATTTATTCATTAGTAGGATATGATAGGTTGCTTTTTTGTATCGTAATGGCGACGTTTGTAGCTTTATAATCGTTAGATAAGGTTAAGCTTTCAATTTTTAAAATGATTTATTATGAGAACTTTGCTGAGCTTTTATTTATTTTATTATTTTGTATATAGATGTTTATGTTTTCATATACTAAAGAATAGATTGTGAATACAGCTTTCAATTTTTGGGTACCCAAAGGGTAAAACGGGACCCCATTACTAAGACTCTGCTCTCTGTCCGTCTGTTTGTCACTAGATAAACCCTCATGAACTGTAACAGTAAGCCAGTTGAAATATTTTCAAATGATATATTTCTATTGCGGCTATAATGACAATTACTAATAATTAAGGGGCCTCCCACATAGCAAACGTGATTTTTTTGCTATCTAATATAGATAATGGTATGGAACATTTCGTGCGCGAGTCCAATCAGCACTTAGTCGGGTTTTTTAGCATCACGCGTTACCCAGTATACTCGTAAAGTAGTAGTTTTCATCAGAGTTTGCGGTGCTCATCGCCGTGTTTTATATACCACAGGGAGAAAATAAAAAAAAAAGTTCATAAATTATGATAGTCCATTGTCAAAACGTATATCTAACTTTTGGCATCAAATATAAATTTCAAAAGCTAACATTTCTCTATTACCATGAACTTTTTGTTATTACTTTTCAAATAAAATAACGAACTAAATTTTTCTTGGACTTTCAGGAATTATACTTAGGATATGAACTTTAAGCTCTCTCTGGTTATTTTGTTAGGCTCTTATTTTATAAAAGTATTTTATTACTTGATACCTTTATTTTTTCTTTGTAAATGTTAAAATAAAAATGGGGAACGAAGTTTCTTAACATTAGGTTCCCTCTGCCTGCCGCTGTGTGCGGCATAAAGCGTGAAGCTGAATTGATTTAATTTTAAATTTATGTTATAAATAAACAACTTTTTTGAATAAAACTTTCTGTATTCAATAATTTTATTACTTAAAAATACATTAATCTAATTAAATTGCTGTAATTTTCTTAAATATGATTAAAAAACACAACTCATGTAAAACATTACCGAAATTATTTATATAACACTCGGTTTTCCATTAAAAGCAATCAAAATTCTTTTAAAAGTGAACTACTCTGATTCAAACACGAGTTATTACGCGAAACATACACCGGTTTTGAGATGGACTGCCATTATAAATGTAGCAGATTTTTTATTGCAATTTCATTCAGTGTTTATGATATAGGTAGATCATGTATGAAATATAATAAAAATATAACAATTTATTGCTTGGAAATGTTTACCTATATACATATAAGTAAATTCACGCTGTATCGCGTTTATAGCGGAGTGTCTTAACACTAGGTTCCCTCTCCCTACCCTGCCGTGTGCGGGATACAGCGTGAAGCTGATAAAAAAAATATATATTTGGAATTATCAAAACTGTAGCTACAAAAAAAATGTAAATTCAAAACAGTGAAGATAGAATTAAATAACAAGTTAAACGTTTTAAGAGGAAAGGAATTCGGAGTTCGGGTCGTTATTAAAATAAATACGAAGTGTGGACTGATGTACGCCTCCGCGCTGACGCTTTAAAGAGACTGCTTGAAAAGCTTGAGCAACACTTTTTTTTATTATAAAAATATTATTATTAACTTACTTTTAGTTATTAACGCCTAATTAATATAAACAACACATGTTATTATCTAAAATAAGCATCTTATATTAGAAGTATAATTGTTTTTTATAGTCAAAAAATCATTGTATTTGCCCATTTATAGTAAATTCAAAATCACAGTCTAACCACCTGAGGCATTACCAGTAACTTGTTTCAATAGAGCTTTTGTTTTGTTCAATCTCATCCCAGAGGAAGAAATCGGCGCCCGCGCATTGGCGCCTTTCTAAACGAGAGAGATAACAACAATAATGGCATATGTGTGACAGAGACAAAAACAATAGCATTCCGCGCCGGACGAACAAGCCGATCCACCAGATCCAGTTTGCTTTGTAAACTCTAGAAACACGCTCGTGTATTTCGGTAGTTCAATACGGAAGAGATGTAAAACAAAAGATTTGATCGTTTGTGTTTGAAAACAGTTGAAGTTGTGACAAAAACATGTGTTAAGTGTTTACTGTTTTTCAGTGTTACGACGGGATAAGGTGAGTTGGGAAGTTTATAATCCGTCCTTCTTGGAGGAATGTAGTGCATCGTGGTCGTCTCTGGCGCACCTTGCATGCCCGAAACTAGTGGATCAATAAAGTAACGCCCTTGATCGATTGTTACGAGTGCAGGTCGGGTTCGGGTTGCATTTCAATCTGTACATTAACCCTTAACGATAAACGTAATAGTTATAAATAAGTTTGTATTTGTTATGTTTTTGTTTATATTTTTACGTTGTATGAATGTGTTTTTTAAAAAAGAACTCCTTCTTTATTCTTTTGTTTTTCGTCTGTCTGTCTGTCAGAGAAACATTGATAGTTCCAAGATTTTTTTGAACCATATCGGTTTTGCGGAGCTTTGGATCTACCGCGTTACGTCCAAACTTAACATGGCTGAACTTCTTAAGCTTATTTTTTCTTTATATGTTAATTTATAATAATAAATTGCATAAGTGTGAGTCAGACTCGCCTAAGGAGGGTTCAGTATCAGTTTTAGGATTGTAGTTTAACGGGAAGTACAACTTATAAAAGTTGACATATTGAATTATCGATCGCTTACACTTATTTTGTATTATTATAAATTTGTAATAGTTTTCTGTAAAATAATTTTATTTTTTTCCCCTATTTACAAGCTGTCTGCAAGTTCTCACTTCTTGCCAAATTTTATAATTGTAGCTCAACGTGAAATATCCTGAAGATTTTTTCTTTATTTGCATTGAAGTTCTCACTTCGTGCCAAATTTCATAACTGTTGATCCAGTGGAATATTCTTTTATTTAAACTCACAGGTTTCATATAACGCAGCGAATTTCATATAAAACAGAAAAACGATCTGAGGTTGAAACGAGGCTGATCTTATCTTAGTCTTAAATTTTTCTTAAATGTTTTTCTGTGCTCCAAGAGACTATACCTCAGTACATGATATTCATATTAGTCTAATACCTCCATGAGATCTCGAGATAAATGGTCGTGACAGACGAACACACTGACAACAAAGAGTCCTATAAGGGTCCGTTCATTTTTCTCCTTTTAACGTACGGAACCCTAAGCGTAATATATCTACTTATAAGCGACACTATCTGCATATTTAATGTAATATGAACGTAAATCACCTAATTAAAGTCAATTGTAAGCGTACGTTGTATCAAGTTCAAGAACGGAGTTTTTAATTTGTGTACAAAACATTTGTCGACCTTGTTACAAAAAGACAATCCAATATTGACAGAAAGTATTATAGTTAGTTGTTTGTACAGCTGATTTAATTATTTTAGTGACGTGCGCGACGAATTAGACAGAATAGTTACAGCAGGGTAGGCAGGGAACTTGGGAACCCAGTGTTCCCATTACAACACTTCCGTTTCCTACCCGGTGAATCCTGAAGGCATTGCTTGCCTCGTTACCAGAGAAAGGAAATTTAAAAAGAAATTTTAATTTAAGTTTTTTTCTAAAACTTAAATGTAGTAGAATAGCATAAAATGTATAATATAGTATAGTATTCCAGTAATACCAGTTAGACAAGTATGCGGGGTAGAATGATGACGGGATAAGGTATAAGATGCATTGTTTATTGTTATCTTTTAAGCCGACCTCGCTCTGACAGAATGGCCCGAGGAGCTAGCTATGCGGGCTCGACTACAAATATTAAAACTAGATACATATATTGTCAGTAGGATCACAAAGTGGGAATATAAACGCAATAGATTGTAGGTTCGATTCCCCCTCGAGGAAATGCGTTTTTTAATATTTTCATTTTTGCGCTCTGGTATCGAGGCAAAGTGGGGCGAGGCTAAATGAGGAATGGAGTGTCTTAACACTAGTTTTTTTGTATGTATCATAACAGCTACATGCTTTTACAAGGATATTTAATCTATATGAATGATCAATTTGTTTCGTCGATTTAGATCCGTGCCAGCCAACTCCGCAAGTCGCACATCGTTAAGCATCGGTCCCCCTCAAACAAAGCTCGCCTATAATTAATCTAAGTCAGTTATAATTAAAATGGAAAGATACGCTCGATAAATGTATTGATAAGTTTTTTAGTTACATAAGTATCTTTTTTAGTTTTTTTTCTGTTCACGTTGTATCCGTTATGCTTCCGTTCTTCATTTTCTGGCGAATTCTCACTCTCATTCTCACTTATGACGCGTTTTATTTCGACACCAGAGCAAAGAAATGAATTAAATATTTAATTTCCTCAAGTGAAAATCGAATCCACAACCTGTCGAGCTTACAGTCACACGCTGAGCCCTGCACCACGACGATCTCCATACAATCTTGAATATACTATAATAAAACGCCAATATAGTGGCCAATTCTATTATATAATATCAGCTTTCATACGAAAGAAGAACCATGCAATCCGATCTCCATGTTTCCGAGGAGCCGGTTTATGTATGTGAAAAAAGAATCAAGATTCTTAACATTTTTTATAAGTACGCATCCTTCATGTTTTGCAGAGTAAGAACAACTACAGAAATAAGGCAGTGATAATTTCACAGGTGTTTAAGTACACCTGGGAAATTATCGCTAGGGATCATATATCTAAATGTTTGATATTAATTTTATCTTGGTTTTGACAGACGCACATCAAAGTGCTCCTACAAGGGTTCTGTATTATCTACTGAGGTACGGAACCCTAAAAAGTGAAATAAATGTACATATTTCCTTGTTAACACCACATGTAATATGTATAGTTTAATAATACAATACAATTTTAATCGTCAGTCGATTTAGCGAACACTCTGCGGAATGCTGCATGGACGCCGACACACGGCTATTCTTTTGTTTTCAAACCATTTTCGGAACGCGTCCAGGCGATAAATTACCAAAGTGAAGTACAGAAACGTTTCAGTAACGGTTATTGACGAACGCTATTGTGGTCTCTATTGTTTGGTAAACACTGTCGAGTATTCCGTGTATAGGTTTGACTGTCGATCAAAACAATTCCGCTTAACAATTGGGCATGGTGGAAAATGCTTTGCATGCCCAAATTGGAATTTTACCATCTTATATTGAAATAAAAAGTAAATTTGTTATATTAAACAAGGTCTATGGGCACAGTTGCGTAATTGAAAAGAGATTGAAAATAGAGTTGTCGAAGATGGCTTAAAGTTGGGGAATTATCTTCTATAAAATATATTTCTTCTATGAACTACCACCATAACAGTTAGTTATATTACCTATACCTAATTCCTAATAGGTTAGAAAATGATATACTAGATGCTAGTCACATTTGTTGGCCGCAAGTCGATCCTTGCTTGCAATTTCTCAGGGACAGAAATCCTCTTCCCTACCTCACCGGCGTCCACGTAAAAATCATAAGGGCTGTTAGCCCTTATGATTTTCAAATCAATCACGCATCAATACTTAGAAGAATTTAGTTGTTATTTTCATTTCTTAATTGCTACTACTCGTAGTGTTTTAATTTTATGTTAATTTCTAGAAAAAGATAGATACTTGAAGATAACAAATAAGATAAAAGAACAAGCTCTACGCGGATAGAGATTACGTAAGCGAATAATCCGGAACAAGTTATCCGAATAATCTATCTATATGTCGATGGTCAGCTAAATTGAACATGTTCCGTGGACCACCGTCTCGACCACGTCATTGACCTCATACGTAGCTTTATAATTGCACAATCTATTTTAATGAACGTCTAAAATATTTGTAGCAGCTATTATTTGGGAGATGTATTTTTAAATCTAGATTATATACTAGATTTGTAATAAATTTTGTATATTATTATGTGTTTTTACACTCTGATGTTGATATTTATGAATTTTAAAAACATTTTAGTGAAAAAACAGATTCAATGTAAATCGAAAGCATATTAAATTAAAATTTTTCAAGGTTTTTCTTTTAGCATCATTAATAAAATAAATAAATAAATATCTAAAAAAAAAACAGCTTTATATCTATATAGCAGGGTAGGCTGAGGCAACATAATGTTAAGACACTTCATTATACATTTCCCGTTGAATTCTGGAGATATTGCGTTTTCAATGGTGGTATTCAGCACCGGACTTTTGCCTTGGTGCCAGAGCGAAGAAATGACAATATTATTCAATAATAATTAATTCCCCTGAGTGGGAATCGAGCCCACAACTATCGCATTACAGACACAAGCTTGTGCACCTGCACCACGAAGACCTATCATGGAAATTAAAATATAAGCACGTTGTTTTGAGCATGTCCCAGCTACAAAGTCTTTATAAATTTAAGAATTACAATTAACGTTACCTTCACTAGAACTAGATTTAATTATTATTGGAGAGGATATCAAAGTCACTTCCAGTTCAATGCTGTTTAATATACATTTTCGTCACTTGATTAACACTTCAGTAGTTCTAATAGCGTATAGTTAGGTACCTACTTGCCAAATACTACTATTTTATGTAAATTGTACGTAATATGTACGTAACTTGTACGTAAATTTTACGTAACTTGTACGTAAATTCTACGTAAATTTGTATTAGGGTCATATCTTATTGTAAATACATATGTGCCATTGTTTTGCTAATAATTGTGTGTATAATATAAGTACTAGTTCAAAATATATATATGTGAAGATTGTGCAAACTATTTCTACTGTGATAAACGATCGCCTACGTGATTTCTGGGACATAGGCAAGATCTTCGTACGTCGCCGTCGCTTTAAATTTTATTAATTTAATATTAGTGTTTTTAAGTTTATTTCTGATATAGCAGGGTAGCAGGAACCTGGGAATCTAGTGTTAAAACACCCAGTTCCTATTAAGATACTTCCGTTCTCAACTTTCAATTGAATTCTGGAGGCATTTCATATTGAATGGCGGAGCTTAACGTCGCTTTAATTATACAATTTCTGCTGCATTACAATCGAACCTACAAACATCAGGTTCAATCTCTTCTGAACTGACATAGTTGTAGATATTAAAAGAATATTTAATATGTTAAAGAACAAATATATACATACTGATAAAAAATAACACATATAACTAACTGTATAATCAATGAGTACACAAACGTTAAGTAAATAGCAAATACATATTTTAATTTCGCTTGCCATCAATCATAATGTTACTATGTATGTAGAGACCGTAGTGGCGCAGCGGCACAAGGGTGTGACTGTAACGTGACGGTTGTGGGTTCGATCCCCACTCGAGGAAGTGAAATATCTATTTACGTTTATATTACCATTTCTTCGCTCTAGTGTCGAGGCAAAGCGCGGCGTCGAGCTCTGCCACTCAACACGCAATGCCTCCAGAATTCGGCAGAAAGTGGGGAATGGAGTTTCTTAGCACTAGGTTCCCTCTGCCTGCCCTGCTGTGTGCGGGATACAGCGTGAAGCTGATTTTTTTTGAACAATCATAATAAAAAAAACGCTAAAAGCCGTTACCCGATGTTAAATATAGCTAATTTATGCTGGCGTGGTGTCGCATTTACAATAAAGTAATTACTTAGCGCCGATTACCGATTACAGGTTTATATGATGTCGACAAATTGACATTTGTTGGATTTATTTTATAGGTTCCATAGATATATATTAATTATGTAATGTTTTCTATAGTATAGAAACTATTATCCATACCTATATTATAAATTCGAAAGTAACTCTGTTTGTTTGTCTGTCTGTCTTTTACGCAATCAGGGCCAAACCGCTAATTTTATTGTGATAAAATACTCATATAGAGATACTTGAGGGTCTCGGGATGAACATACTTTTTGATGATGATACTTTTTTTTCTCATATTTGTAATATTTTCGATATATACCAATATATTAAAATACTTATTAATTTGACATGCAATTTATTCGGCCATGTTAATAACAATCGTCGCTTTGCGACCGTTGCTAAGCAACTATTTGCAAAGTTTATTGTTATAAAACGTCACCCAAAATGAGCTTGTTTAACGCATCTCTCTATTGAAAGCTGAAAATAATTTCATAAATATTCGTATAGTTCAAGTGGTCGTAGCCGCGTTCGGGTTCATTAGTTTTTAATATAAAATTCATTAAATTGAATGAGGCAACTCGTGGCGCAGGGGCACATGCGTGTGAATGTAAACGTGACAGATAGGAATTCGATTTCCACTCGAGAAAATCAAATGTTTAATGTTTTCATTTTCTCGCTCTAGTAACGAGGTAAAGTCTCAAAGACTCATCACGCAATGCCTCCAGATTCGTCGTCAAGAGGGGAACGGAAGCGTTCAAATCGGAACAGAGTGTCTTAACACTAGGTTCCCAAGTTTCCTTTGCCTACGCTTGCTATGTACGGGAGATACAATGTGAATTTAAAAGTAATAAAAATAATATAATTTTTTGTCCTAAGTATTATTTATTATATTTTATTGTAATGCCACAATGTATCAAATTACAAAATCGAACTGACCAAAAGTCAACTTCACACTAAAAATAAAATATTGAAACTAATTGAATCGATGGTAATTGTTGAAATGCTTGCTGCTAATTGTGTGCTATGGCGTCGTATATTTCAATTAATCTGGTAATAACTGGGAACAGCCGATAAATTGCTATGGTAATCCCTGTTACCTGTTCGTACTGCACCTGCGGATAAAGATATACGAGGTGTACCGGTATTTTTGTACTATATTATATTATAATATAAAAATAATATTGCTGTAAGGTTTTCCTTTAAAGCTCTTTGAAGCTTATTTTCGAAGCCAGTCGTGCCGCAGGGGCGTCAAAGTGTGACTGTAAAATCGATTGACTGTGGGTTCGATTCCCACTCGAGGAAATGAAATATTTATTATATAAGTTGTAGGCAGGCAAGGGAACCTCAGTGGGCGAATCCGACTCGCACTTAACCTAAACCTTAGTTTTTTAAATTTCAAATTAAATAGCAACTAATATATATTATACAAATCAAAGTAATTTGCAATTAGGCCACAAACATGTACATATATTATAATATGGCATATATTAGTAGGCTCATTCAACATGTTATTGGATTCAACATGCGGAAATATTAATTAACACCTACGATTATACATTAGTTAACAATTTGGCTTTATTCTCTTTATTGTTGCGCTCGCGGCATTCGTTTGAAACTAGTGCATGTTTTCTATTAATTTATTAAATATCTAGTATTTTCCAGCCAGTCGTTTATTGGAGAACGGAATGTCTTAAGCATAGGTTCCCTCTGCCTACCCTGCTATATACAGCATGTATTATAATAAGTACAGTTGAGATCGTCGTGGCGCAGGGTGCAATGGTGTGACTGTAACACGATGGTTGTGGGTTCGATCCCCACTCGAGGAAGTGAAATATTTATTTACGTTAATATTTCTATTTCTTCGCTCTGGTGTTGAAGCAAAGCGCGGCGTTGAGCTCTGCCACTTAACACGCAAAACCTCCAGAAATCGGCAGAAAGTGGGGAATGGAGTGTCTTAACATTAAGTTCCCTCTGCCTACCCTGCTGTGTGCGGGATACAGCGTGAAGCTGATTATTATAGTAAACATGTATAACATATACACAATATATGCAGTATATAGTTTAAGGGATGTTAGCCAAAAGTTTCTAAAATACTCCAAAGGTTCCATGTTGATGTTACAGTAAATTAAGCACAAACGCGGCCCTCGTTGAATAACTAAAAAAAACATGAGCTCGAAATGCGATTGGAATTTAACTTTTTGCTTCGTAATATATAGTATTAAACGTGTATATTAGAAAAACGGTTATTATATATTAGTAATAAGATATCGAAGTGGTGCCTAAAGTAAGTAAATACTAAGTAAATAACTATGTAACGTTATTATATTGACATTATATTAACATTAAACTTGGAAAGGAGGATTATATACATCTAGTTTTTATAATGATAAAAAAAAACATCATTTCTCGACCCACCACGTAGATCAGGCCATCATTAAGCACTTCTCCCCATTCAGATCCAGCCACTTTGACTTTTCCCCGTTTTAAAAGGCCACCGTGAAACAGGAACTGGCAAGTCTTCCGCTTATACGCGTAGAGTCGAAATTGCGCCATACGTTCTAATATTAGCGATGTTTTTTTTTCAGCACGTGCTTAAGTACCATTCACACGTGCAGCTTTCGAAGCTTTAGTTTTGATACATACTAATGAAATAACTAAGAAAGGAATATAAAATATGTGGGTTGTGGGTTCGATTCCCATTCGAGGAAATAAAATAATTGATATTTTCATATTTTCGCTCTGGTGTCGAGGACCATTGAATACGTACAATGACGCCAAAATTCGGTGGAAAATGGGGAACGGTATATCTAAACAATAGGTTCCTTCTGCCTACCTTTATATACAGTTTTTGATGTAGAATGTTGATAGTGTGCACATACCCTAAAGCTCATAAACTCACCTGATTGGCAGTAACGTGTGAAGTTCAATTAATACGAATAGGTATGTTTTGAAACGTGAATAGTGTCGACGCATTCCAATTGAGGTTTTTAATTTATACCCAGATTCAATCGATTCAATTTAAAAATGCAACCGCGATCGGAGCGAGTGGTTGTAAGGTTATCTCAATAATTTTCACATTAAATTCAATTTACCCATCATATAAATTATGTATTTTAAATATTAATACATTTAAATTTTTTAGTATAAATGCTTAGAAGCTAGTTTTAATATACTCATATAGAGAACTGGTTGAACGTTTTTAACATAAATTGAAGATTTTTTATTCATTTCTGCAATAATTTATTTAAATATTAATTAAATGAATTTTGAAAATATGCCACTTTATGTTAAAAGTCTAAAAAGATTTATTCAATATGTTTTTTTAAAATATATTTTAATCTATATTTATGTGCACATTATTAATGTATTCAAAAGATTCAGATCGATTTGATTTTTAGTGTTTTGAAGCTGCTTTCCATGTTACTTATTAGCATGTTTTATTTAAAAATTTTAAAATAATATAAGCCCATCGTGGCGCAGCGGCGTACCGCGACAGTTGTGTGTTCGATTTCCATTCGAGGGAATGTATTATTTTCATTTCTTCGCTCTGGTAAGAAGACAAAGTGACGTTGAGTTTCACCACTCAACTCAACTCAACTCAAGGTAATGTTTCAAAATTAGAGTGCTGCGTGGGAAACGGCGAGTCTTAACAGTAGGTTCCCTCTACCTACCCGGCCTTACAAAGTCATACTCGTAAGGAAGTCGGAGTAAATACTCTTACAACACTACGACGATTCAATAATGGATAAAAGCTAGAAGTAAAAGAGAAGCTTACACAAGCCCATATGGTACTATTCTATGGTATGGTATACATATACCAAGAATTTAATTAGTAGATCTAGATAAAACGGAAATCTGATATCGTTGACGGACATTCCTTAGTGCCGTGTCGTTTTTAACTTTTTATTTCAAATATAGCTAGTTTGATGTCACATATAATATTTATATCAATAGATATTACAAAAATCGGCCAAGTGTGAGTCGGACTTGCGTACGAATGGTTTTAAAAATATCATAAAAAAATCATGTCTCTTGTATGGAAGCAGGCTGTATATTAAGAGAGCCCTTAAATATTTATGTTCTGTTTTCTTTTTTTTTTAATAAATAGTACAAAAATATGTAAAAATAAGTGAGTGTAGAACGATGAAAATTTACGAATTTGGTGCTTAAAAGATCCAAGACGAATGAAAATATTAAATATTCCCTCCTCCTCCTCCTCCTAACATTTCCTCGATTGGGAAATCGAATCCACAACCTATTACGTTTACCACATACTTGTGCCCCTGCACGACTGGCTTCAAGATTTATGTGCATGCACATAAATCATGTACGCAAGTTACGTTGTTTCAGAACACTATGAATGCAGCGGAAAATAAAATTTATTTAACACCGCAATTTTCCAATAACTCAGCACCAGTCGACGTTCCTTACAATGGTCGATATGAAGTTTCCTAGAAATTTTTCATCTGTTATATTCTGCATTTGAAAGGCCAGTCGGTGGCAAGTGAGTAAAGGCACGTAAAATTTAAAATACGTGTTCATTGTTACAGACTGCGGTATTTTCTGTCGCTTCCTCAACAAAATTAGTTCAACTTTAACTACAAAAGTGTGGTTCGGGCTAACTGCCGTGTTTAAAATTAACTTATTTCATAACAATATTTGATTTGAAATAAAATTAATACTTTAGTATTTAAACTCGCCGATAATGATAACTGTTGTAAATATAAATTTTAGTTAAAGTCAATTTAGACAGTATTTGCAAAGATTTATTGTTTAGGTTATATATTTTAACTGAATTAGGTATATAATTCGTTTTTCAATTCTTTCTTAAATAAAGGCAAAGACGCTAAGTTAACTTTATTACAAACAATAAAATTAATAATAGATAATTTGTCACAGCAAACACAAGCAGACTTTACTCAATTGAATATGTAAATATATTTAAGCATTACTTTTACGGCTGACATACTACAAGTCTATTCAACTAGTGATGGTGGCTATGTAAATGTAATTATCACTAAGAACAGTGTTCCGTATGCTTTTCTAGTGTTGTTTACATTGTATCTGCCACTTGATTCCTCGTAAGGAGCTTTTAAGTCCAGCTAGCTTAGCTTTTATTGACTCGTTGGACACAGTAGTAAAGGCGTTAAGAACGCGTTATTGGCTGTGTATTGTTTTTCAGTACTTATGTAATATTATATTATTTTACATATACATATGTATATCTTTATGAAAAATAATAAATATTTTGTTAACTTTACTTAAATTATTATTTTCAGTTTTATGTATCTTACTAATTTTTTACTTGTTGCTTGTTTTGGTGGCAGTTTATATTGGGCAACTAGAGATATTTCACATATAGCACGGTAGGTAGAGGCAACCTTATGTTAATACTCGCAAAATACCCTATCCGCTTAAGGAGGTGGCGGAGGAGAGATGGAGCTCAACACTGTACTTTGTCTTGTTACCAGAACAAAGACATGAAAATTCATTAATTATCCCAACTCGAAATCGAACCCACACAACCATCTCGTTCGTAATCAGACACAAACATGAGCCGCTGCGCCAAGACGGCCTCTTTCAGTTACTATATTATAATAGAATTCAAATAGCACGAATTATCAGTTGATTTTATAAAATCAATCACTATTTTAATAATAAACTCATACTAAGAAATAAAAATGTAAACCGTATTTACCCTCACTTGTTAAAAGCAAATAAATATACAATTTATTGAAAATAATGGTAGTTCCACGGCTCACCCAGATTTGCCTATACAAAGGGCTTCACCTCCAATTGCAAATTATTGGAGTGCTCTTGTGGTATTGTGTTCGAAGGTGATGAAATTACAATTGTATCCAAGGTGACGTAGTGATTAATTGGAAACTCGTTTACAGTGTTATTTATACTGTTCTTATTAAACCCTTTTTTTTTGTTATACTATGAGAAAATTTTCATTTGTAATTAGTAAGCTATTTTTAATATTGATGGGATTCGAACCCATAAACATAGAGTAAGTAGTAAGTAGTTATCAGGTTGCAGGTATAGTTCTTTAAGTAAAAATCCTTATCTAAATGTTTTTATGGTCGTTGAGTATTATATTACACCTGCTTTTTCCAGTTTTCCAAGGATCAGAAGAAATCTAATGTCAAGAAAATCCATTCTTCACTTTCCACACTCAATCGAGATATTGCTTGTGAAATGACAGAACTAAACGCCTTCCTCTGTCTATACGCGATATCCTTGTGAGACCAATTGTGGGGCAGTGATACAAGCATATATAAACGTGACAGGTTGTGGGTTCGATTACTACTCGAGGAAATAAAATTTTTAACATTTTCATTTCTTCGCTCTAGCGTTGAGGCAAAACTCAGCGTCGGGTTCCGCCAACACGCAATGCCTCCAGAATTCAGCAGAAAATGAGAAGCGGAGTGTCTTAACACTAAGCTCCCTCTGCCTATCCTGTTACTAAATCTGTTTCTAAATCAATAATACAATTTCCAGGGTTTATTTCGGGACAGAAGACACTCATTTCGTCGGTCTCCGGTTCCGGGTATTCAGGTTACGAGTTAATCGATGATTGGTTCCGCTACAAGTGCTGTCTTCAGTTGAATTTATTGTTAGATCAAATAGTTTTCTATGGACTAGTTTTGATGGAAATAGTTCTATCTTGGGGGTAAAACATTTTAAAGCGAATTTTATTGGATGTCCTGGAATGTATGTCATATGCCTAATAATGTCTTTTACAAAAAATAAGGTATTATATTTTATTTGTATCGTTTATTTTTTTATTACGATTATATTTGTAGATAATTAATTATTAGATAAGCTATTGATTGTTTTGGTTACTATTTTTTACGTTTATTTCATTTCTCTAAAAATAACAGTTAAAATTCAATCTCTTTTAAAATTGAAATTTTAGACATTACTCGTAGTATTTTAATAAAGCAGAGGGAAATTAACAGCGAATTGAGCTTTATCTGGCGTTATTTAAAAAAAAACATTTTTTTATTATTTTGCTCGCATCGGACGATAAGCAGAGAAAATCAAATATCCAGACACTTCGTTCTCTGTTCTCCGCCTGAACGGGAAACTTGTTGAATGCGCCATAATGGCCTAAATCCTAAAGATATTTATTAGGTATAGTTAATATAAATTACGGCCGTTGTGACGGAGTATCACTGTGTCTGCTTGTAAACACGACTGTTATGGATTCGATTCCCACTTAAGGGAATGAGTATTTTGAATACTTTTCTCTGGTAAGAAGACAATGCGTGGTACTGAGTTTCCGCCACCCAACGTTGCGAAAACTGGACGGTGAGTGCGGAACGTAGTGCCTTAACACTAAGTTTCCTGTCTCTGCTATACATATACGATATAGAAATAACTCTAAACAATGTAATACATCATATTTCTTATTTTAGCAAGTTTAATTTAATATTTAAGTTGCAATAACACCGTGCTTACTGTTAACAGAAACAAATAGATTGGAGGCACGTTCCGTACAGTCTCGCCACCGATCGTGGTATTTATTTGTAAAGTAAACTATTGACCGTTTTACTGAGAAATGTTTAACGAGAGCAATCACGTATTACGTACTATAAATAAATAATTAATAAGTATTATATATTTGTGCCAAAAAGAATAGATTTTTTATAATATTTTTGTTATATAAAATATTCCTTTTAAAAGATAGAGTGGTATTCAAGATCCGAGAGTCTAAAGCTGCTGTTTTTTAATTTTTTGTATTGAGATTGAGAACAAAGTCATGAAAATTCATTAACTGGAAATCGAACCCACATAACCATCGAACCATTGAATTTCTAATATACTTATAATTAAACTAAATTGAACATAGTCAATAATTTTTATTAAGTTAAAAAAGCTGCTATTTTTAAATTTTTTGTATTGAGATTGAGGACAAACTCATGAAAATTCATTAACTGGAAATCGAACCCACACAACCATCGAATTATTTTTATTAAGAATTGAACATGGTCAATTATTTTTATTAAGTTAATGTTGTCTTAAAAATAAGTAAAATTTAATTATGTCGTCTGTTATATTTCATATTTTTTTGTATATTACTATTAATTTAAATTTTCATATCTATAGTTACTCATACAATGTTAACTGCAATAGTTATTAAATGGTCAGCTTTCAACTTTCAATTTATGTCCAATCAACGGGTCG
Organism: Heliconius numata; assembly: GCA_016802625.1. Taxonomy (NCBI): domain Eukaryota; kingdom Metazoa; phylum Arthropoda; class Insecta; order Lepidoptera; family Nymphalidae; genus Heliconius; species Heliconius numata. The sequence goes on along the minus strand of JAEBDU010010062.1, from coordinate 12,900 downwards.
ATTTGATCAATTGCTCTGGTATCTTATACAAGTTGGCATAACTTACAATTATTTTATGTCGTCATTAAGTTACTTAAAGCCATTGCAATAATGTTAGAAATAAAAAAAAATGAGTTTCCCGCTGTATCCCGCACACAGCAGGGTAGGCAGAGGGAACTTAGTGTTAAGACACTCCGCCGAATTCTGGAGGCTCTATTGGGGATCGAACCCACAACCAGTCGCATTTAAAGTCACACTTAGTGCACCTGCTTCACGACTGGCCTTAATAATGTAAGAATATCGGCAAATTTTACTTTTACTTCGGGAAATACTTATAATGAATATTTATTTGGTACAATTATGTCTAATTACACCGAAACCTGTAACTTAAAGCTATGAAATTATTCATCTTAAAAAAAATAATCTAAAAACCTTATCTTATATTTTATTATAATTCTCAAAGGTAGGTAATTAGGCTTGTTATGTCTAGCCCTTTTTATGTAATACTAGCGTTCCGCCCGCGACTTTGCCCGCGTGTATTTCGTAATTATTTATTGTTTGTTTCTCATCTAAATTACTTTCGTAATCTAATAATATTTAAATTTTAATGTATATGTATGGAACATTGATAGTAGTTTTGATAAATCAATAAAACACCTATTTTGTGGCAATACTATGGCGTACATTTATTTATATTAAAATATTTACTTTATTTATAAACCGAATGCAATAAAATAAACACTATGTTAAGCGGACTTACCCAAAAGACAAAAGTGAAAATTGCATTTAAATCAGCTAAGCCGTTTCTGAGATTAGCGTGAACAAGAGCTTAAACAAACAAAAAATTTAATAACTAAATTTGGGTTCTATTACATTGTCAAATGTCCCCAAAAAACTATTTCTCTCCTATATATTCCATATACAAACACCAAACAAAAACGATTTTATATAAGTAGGTATAGATTTGCATAAAACAAAATCATTTAATTTCCGCTTTAAATACTTCTAAGAATCTGTCAACCGTCAAATGAAATGAAGCTGTGTTCTTTGAAATTAAGAACAATGAGACTATTATGCCTAAGAGAATTTAAAATGCTCTCAATCTCTTTATGTCAACTTAATAAAGATATAATTACTGGTCTCAAGGCATATGCGGGCTTACAATCTTTGAGACGTCGTTAAAAAAAACATATTAAAAGGATGTCTTCATAAAATGTCTTACAAGGAACGCTAAGTTATTTTTTCATTTAAAGGTTACGAAGCAAAGTGCGGCGTTAAGTTCCTCCACTCAACACGCAATACCTCTAGAATTTGGCGGAAAGTGGGGAACGTAAGTAGCTTAATGGGAGCAGAGTGTCTTTGTACTACTCGTATGTTTCCAAATTCCCTCTGGTATGTGGTAGGCTTACCATGATGAATGCTCTTGTGAATTACTCGATTTGGTGCTATCCTCCTCTTTTTATCATCACCACAGAAGGAAATATCATCAGCACCATCTGGATACATTCGTAGACCCTTAGCATGTCATGAATGCGTCAGGCTTTACTGGAGAATCGATCATTCTTGTACCTTTTATATGAATTTAAATGCAAAATTCACATATATTATAAAATATGGCCTAGCTACGAATTCAGTGAAATTAGTTAATAATAATGAACAATTATACTTTTAACGACCAATGCAAAGTACATTTAAAATATTTTTATAATATCTTTATAATAATATAAGAGTATATCAACTTTTTATAGTTTATAGTCTAAACTGTAGAGAAACTGCTGTTAAAATAACGTCTGTGGTGGCGACAATGGTCGTTTGCTGTTAACGATTTCATTTTTAAATCCACTTTTACGATTAATATAGTTGGTTCTAAAATACGTTCTGTTTTATATTTTACTTAATAAAAAATACTATAATGGGGACCTAAAAATATATCTGTAGAGATTTTTATTTATCATATTCTTATATGAAAATTTTAATTTATAAGTTGGCTGTAGTTAGGGAATTGAATTTTCGTGTATGTTCTTACGTATGCTAATTACCTTCACATTATGCTATGAAGTAAGGTAGTCACTTCATTTTCTATAAATATAAAGACTTTTTGTACTTAAAGAATAATAGAATTATTAGAAATTTATTATTTTGCAAAGCTTACTATTCAAGCCTAGACTACCATAATAATAATAGTTTATGGAATTAAGTGCTTACTTTAATAAATTTGGATTTATTGAGATTTAAATGCAACTATATTTTGAAAAGAGCAACTGTAGAGTTTCTTGTCAGACTTGCCAGTCTTCTCATCAGAACTGCCTTCTGAGCTGTAGATTCATGTAGGACTGACACTACTGACATTTCTATAAAACTTGACAATTTAAAAGTACTTGTAAAGGTTTAATTGAATAAAGAATAATATTTTGATTAAATTTTGATTTCATATAGTGCGAGTCCTGCGGCCGTGGCACTATTGTTTGATTACTATATGATTTGTTTTGCATATTATTAACATTGTTTGAAATTGCATTCGCGCTGTTGCATATTGCAGGCGCATTTGTAACATGTATATTATGGTTTGTATCTAATATATTTAGTTATTAACAACGTATAAATTTGAATTGTGGAACACTATTTTGATGATATTTATGAGTATATTAAAATCAGCTTTACGCTGCATCCCGCACACAGCAGGGCAGAGGGAATCTAGTGTTAAGACACTCTGTTTCTCACTTTCTGTCGAATTCTGGAGGCAGAAGAATATTAAGCTACAATATTGGGTAAATAAAAGGTTTGTTGTTTGTGTTAGCTATTAACATTAATTTTAATGGTTTTCATAAGCCAAAGATATTTAAAGGCATGTATAATATTTTATTTCTAAAAAAATATTTAACATGTGTAATGGTTAGTTGTCTAATTTATATTACCGGCAATGACAGTAATCGAATTCGTGTTGGTACACGTGGTTTAATTTAACACAATACTGGTGTATTGTGTTAAATTAAACATTCAACTGACGTTGACATTTGACGTAAGTTATATTTGACGTAAGTTGAATATTAAATATTCAAAATAATTTTATCAAACTTCCACCTAAGGAATTTCTGAAGAAGGGTCGTTAGCGTCTGAAGGACTGACCATAAAAACACTCTTAGCACATCCAGATATGTTAAGCTATGCTAATATATTATAATACAATTATTCCATAGCTGAGTAAGGATCTAGGACTGGTGTCCCACTGTCGATCAATAAAAAACATAGCACCGTATATAGCTAGCTCGTCGTCAATGAGTCAGTCAGTCAGTCCAAGGATGTATTAAAGTAAGTCGTACATAAACTGTTAGGATTAGCGAGGATAGGATACGTCAATACGAGTGTGAATTACGTTCGGTTCCGACGTCGCGGCTGGAATATTAAATTGCTTTATTAAAACGTTGTACCGAATGTTGAATAATAAACAATGAGCTCTTGTTAAAAAAATCTGGTTAAGTGCGAGATGGACTCGCACACCGATGGTTCCATATCGATTTCAGGATTGTAGGACACGACAGTACAACTTTTATAAAGTTAACAAAGTTAGGAATGCACTCAATGTGTAAGCACTCATTTTGTGTGAAATAAACTACAATTGTGTGCTTGTAATTATTTTTTTCTGTCAAATACCTATAAATTATATAGTTTTGACAGACAGCTACGAATACAGGCAGATAAAGTGATCCTAAAAACGTTCCGTTTTTGCCTATTGAGGTGCGGGACCCTAAAAATGTTTATTTTATGAATGACTATTGAAGCACGGAGTGGGAGACGATTAGAACACAATTAGCTTTCAAGTCCACGTGCTTTGTACAATGGTGTGGAAATTCCACGCTTATTAAAATGTAATTTTATATTGGTGTTTATTTGAATTTTATGTAATCAATTTGTTTCATGTTTTATTTGGGAATTTAAATGATATATATTATAGATATTAATATTACTATGAGGCCAGCCGTAGCGCATGGGTTCGATTCTCATTCGAGAAAATGAAATACATATTCAATATTTTTATTTCTGCGCCCTGGAGTTGAGGCAAAGGGCGTTAAGTTCAATCTCTCACAACGCTATGCCTTCAGAATTCGGAAAAGGGGGAAGAGGGGGTAGAGTTCCTTAACATTGGGCTCCCTCTGTCTACCCTGCGCGGGATACAGCGTGAAGCAAAAAAAATATATATATTATGCATTTCCAAATTCCTCATCATAAAGTGTATGATGTCACTTCAAATTGTAACCACTTATCATTAATGTCAGTAGAACATTCCCCTCGATAACCTATGACGTATGCGTCACCCATTCATATTGATAATTACTTAATTTGGCTGACTGACCGAAATTCGCAAAAACACGTCTTGTAATGGCTTTATATTTATTACTATGTAAATGTTGCCATTAAAGTGACTTATCAAGAAGGTTCATTTCAGATCAGCAAATTAAGTGATATAAAACTTCTATGCTTGTGAGATGTTATAAATGTAAAAATAAAAAATACATTGTGTTAACTTGACTCTGTATTCCGGTCATAGCAGAGTTACGAGAAGGAACGTAATGTAAAGACAGTCTGCACCTTTGGAGGAGGATCCGATATCTGGAGGCATAACGCTTTGAATGGCGGAACTCAACGCCGTGCTTTTGCCTCGACTCCAGGGCGAAGCTGGCCTCAATATTAACGTTATAGTTATATTACCTAAAGGAAAACTTAGGCCCTTATTTATAAATTATATCTATGATATAAAACGGCCTCAGACTTGAGAGCGATTTATAAATATGGACGTTAATATCTGAATTGAATCTAAAAGGATCTCTTAACCATCGCATATTTACATTCTGATATATCTTTACAAAACAATTGGCTTATATAATATAAACCAGCTTGGAAATACAAATATGACCTGAAAACATAGAATATAGTATTATCTACTCATATCACGTCCGACGGACCGACAAGTTGCTCTGAAAAGTTAGTAATTAAAAACTACTTCCGTACAAACAACGAATCGGCCGCTGGTTTTGTTCAGTAAATGCTACGAGCGGAATGCTTGGATCATATGAAATAAATTCTTCAATTTCCTAATGCTCCTCCTCCATTGTGCTGAACGGAGTATATCGGGAACTGGAAAATAAATTGAATATGGCGAATTTAAATTTGAAACTAAAAGCTTGTGATTTTTATACGTTTCTGTCGAGTTTTACGGTTTTAGTTGCTTGTCTTACTTGTTATGATTTTATATATGTACTCAATTGAAGCATTAATGGCCGCGTTTTATTTTTCAACTAAATGTGTATTGTTTATTTTTTTTTCTCGGTGTCAGTTACGTAAAAAGCCCTTTTTACTTTTCACTTAGTATCATTATGTTTTTATTTTTTATATATTTTTTTAACTGGATAAACATTTAATATTTCAAACTAGGGTTTCGTTCTCTGTTCGCTTCGTTCGCAATTTTGTTAAGGCTGACGATGTATGACGAGGCTAAGACAGTTGTCAACATTTTTACGACAGTAAATTGTATTAATTTCAATAAAAAATAAAATAGTTTCACGCATCATTATTATTTCATTATTCTATATAAACTAAACAAATTGACACGTTGACATCTTATATATATATATATATAGAACGTAGAGCAACCGCTGTTGCGCTTCAGCCTTGTTTTTCTCGCCTTATTTCTTGTCTAGATACAAACTTCACGCCGGAATTTAAAATCCCCTCTGTCGAAGTTATCTTCGGCTTTTGTATTTTGAAATAACTTATACACAGCTAAATGTGAAATTGAATTTTATAGAAGAACCATATAGAATATTCTATACAATGTTATATGAAAAGCGTGTTTTTTTAATCACATAATAGGTTATTGAAAGTATAACCATACCTATATTATTAATTCGAAAGTAACTCTATCTGTTTGTCTGTCTGTCTTTTACGCAATCAGGGCCAAATCGCTAATTCTATTGTGATAAAATACACATATAGAGATACTTGAGTGTCTCGGGATGAACATAGGATACGTTTTTTTCTCATATTTATAATATTATCGATATATACCAATATATTAAAATACTTACTAATTTGACATGCAATTTATTCCGCCATGTTAATAACAACCGACCGTTGCTAAGCAACGATTTGCAAAGTTTGTTGATAGAAAAAGTCACCCAAAATGAGCTTGCTTAATGCGTCTCTCTATTAAAAATTGAAAATAATTTCATAAATATATTTAATAAATATTCGTATAGTTCAAGCGGGTCCACTAGTTGTATAATGAAAAATAATATTATTAAGTTGGCATTTTCCATTTAAAATAATTTTATTTGTCATCATCGATAAAACCAAATAGCTTTTATTTAATGTCTTTAAACATTTCAATACAGTATTCTATAGTAATGTTAATGTTTATTGTTTGGCTAATTGATAGTTTCAATTGCATAGTTATATTTATTTATAAAAATTACGATAAAAATTAAATGTTTCTTTAATAACTTCACTTTAACCAGCTTCACGCTGTATTCCGCACTGAGCAGGATAGGCAGAGGGAATCTAGTGTTAAGACACTCCGTTCCTCACTTTCTGCCGAATTCTGAGAAACGAGAACATTTCCTACACTAGAAGAGCTTGAAGATACAACGTAAATGGGTTGATTGCAAGACACCGAATTTTACACAGAATTTCACAAAATACAGTCCACTTCCTTTTGCTTCTCATTGTAAAGCCTCGCCTCGCCGGAATGTAGTACAGTATTCGGCCACCCCAATTGCTGACGAAATGTTTCTTCTGATCTTTCTAAGATCGCCATTTTCAAGATTTCTTTGTAAGCTCGAAATTTTATAAATATGTAAATTTTTACATACTTTTACAATTTGAAGCTTCCGTGGTCGGTCTAATCGTGGAGCAGAAGCAGAACCGTTTGACTGTAGCGATAGGTTTTGAGTTCGATTCCCACTTGGCAAAAAGAAATATTTAACATTTTCATTTAATAATTGATAAAGGAGCAAACCGCTTAAGTTTTAAGCAACCATGTATTAATAATGAAGTATGGTATAAAATATTTCAAAAGTAATTGTTGTTATTTTTTTATCATTTTCCCGAGTAGGAATAGAACCCACAACCATCGCATTTCAGTCACACGCTCGTGCCCCTATGCCACGACGAGGTTAGGCACGTTTAAATATAAATTACCATTTAACTTGCCAATAAGTTCCTAAGATATAGCGATAATACCGATTAACGTATTGGCTAACGGAGCTTTCCCCATTGCAACTCACTGTACAAGTTCTTGCGGCGCCCAGCTGCGACACATACCAGGCTGTAATTCCATATATTTATGTTTTTCTTATATGTTGTGTATTTTCCACTTCCTTTGCCATCAACTTGATTTTCTTGTGACGTTTAGTTACGTAATAATTCTGAAACAAAGTCAGTTTTAAACATCGTTTAATAATATAATGTACCTAATATTGGAAGACGTGCCTAAGCGGGATAAAGCTCTTCACGTTTTAGGTATAGCTGTGTTGGTGCACAGGCTTAAGTGTTAAGAAATTCCCTTTTCGATCATGTTGTACTTTGACGTACCAAAGTAAATTTATCTCCTCATATTTATTCCCGCGAGATGGGATTGAACCCACAACTATATAGCGTTTGCTTAAACACAGACCCACAAATTCACAATGGGAGAAGAAATGTTGATTAAATTCTTAAGGGTTCCGTATCTCAAAAGACAAAAAACGGAATCACTTTTTTGTCGGGTCTACGTTTGCTAAAGTACAGAAAAATTTCATCTAAATTCATATCGTTATTGTATTTATGTTTATAATCTTTTACCACGCTAGATTTTCCCAATTTCGTTGTAAACATCGTACGATGAAAAGTAAACATTATTTTAATAAATCTTAATGGAAACTTCATTGCAAAATATTCACATCGATTTTACATTTTCAATAAAAATAAAACGTTTCAAATATTAATTAAATCAAATATTTTCCGAAACGAGAAGCTCCAAAATACAATATAAATGGATTGATTCCATCATCTTTTTTATGGATTGATTTTATCATATTTTTCTCTGAAATTGGCGCGTACCGAAAACCTATAGAGCACTTGCCGTTCCCGTTACAATATTAACAAAGAAAATATACAGAAACATGAAAATTTATATATCAGAAAAAAAAACATAAGAAACATAATATTTGTTTGTATTTAATTTTATACGAGTATAATGTGAGTAAATACACAAACACTAACTTAAGTGTCTCAACCGTCAACCGTCCGTCAAGTGTTGACCTAAAGTCCTAAAATCCTGCGGGCGACCCCGACTCGCACTTGGCCAATCTAAAATATTATAAAATATTAATATTAAGCTCTAATAACATATATTGGGTAAATGTTATAAATGTAAGTTTTGTTGTTATCGCTAAATTATTAGTTCATTTACATTCGCATAATGCGAGCAGAACAGCTAAAGAATTAATTATGCATACAATTAATAGAACATGTGATAATGATATGATTATGATTTAGTACCGAATTAATATTGCGGCTTTGCACTAATATTTGGTCTAGGCAGTTTAAATGTTCTAAATGTAAATGTAAACCTGTAAATGTTGTGTAAATGTAAATGTTCTAAATGTAAATGTAAACCTTACATTAAATATATGTAGGTAAGAGTACCGATATATATTATACTGTTGTAGTTTTTTATGCAATTCTCAAAGAATATTCAATATTTTTAAATTAATATAATAATTGATTTAAAAATAGATATTTGATTGTCAAATATGTTTTAGTACAGCGTTGAGTTCCGTCACTCATCGAGCAATGTCTTGAGGAATTTGTCGGAAAGAGTAGAACGGAGTGTTTTAACATTTGATTCACTCTACTTTTTTACATGCGGAATACAACGTGACACTGTGAAACAAAGTACTACGAGGACAATATATAATCTCCATAATAACATATTTATATGTCGCTGACATTTCATTTTCAACTTTTTGTTTAAACATAATTTTAATAGTTTTCAAATGTTTCCTTCAGATGTACACCGCTTATAATATGATCTGAATTTCGGTTTTTTAAACTAGCTGTAAGATAATTTTATAAATAATAATATAAATTAGGTCTCAGGTGGATCTCATCTAGATACAAAAACTCTGCATAGCGGTGACTCATACTTACATACTTTTATCATGAGTAATAAAGCTCGCTCGTGAAAATACATGAATATATCCAAATGATTCCTATATTATTTAATTAGAATACAAAATCCGCTTACGATTTTGACTAGTATACAGCTTCATGCTATACCCCGCATACAGCAATGTAGATAGAGGGAACCTAGTGTTAAGACACTCCGTTCCCCACTTAAGTTAAGCGGAATCACGGCGGGCTTTTGCCTTGGTGCCAGAGTTGACTTGTACTTGACTTTTGAATTGTACCTAAATATAAACCAAAATAATATTAGGACCAAAATTGTATTAAAAAGCACAGCACTATTGTGCGGTCTCTTGTTTTCCTGTAATTTTTATTTTTATCCATGTTTTGAATGAAAACGATTTCCTAAGGCGAGAATCGAACTCGAAACCGTCGCGCTTATAGTCAGTTGCTGTGCGGCTATGCCTTAAGGTACTCTACTATAATATTTAAACTATATTTTTTCTCTATTGTATCATTAAGGATGAAAAACATTTTACTTGTTTAGAATTGTAACTGGATATAAAAAGGAGTTTACTTAGTTTGCAATAACAAATTCTATTTAGATTTTATCGTAGCTCACTTTCCACATTTATTTTAGATTGCAAAGTGCTGGAAATTATTTATTTATTATCTCCACCTCCACCTCCAAGCACTTCAAGCTGGGAATCAATTACCTGAGATACACTGTTTCTACCGTTAAATCAATATAAGATATTGTTGATGTCTTTTTACTTAGGACTTAGTTTTTACTTGTCTGAAATCTAAGACTATTATTGTTAATATGAGTATTTTTATGATTGCTGAACCGATTTTTATGGGACTTTCACTGAAAAATTAAGGATCTGGGTCAGCATATAAACTCTGAGAGGAAAGGGAAAGTCTAGAGGAGTTCTGGATCAGCATATAGGTTACTTTTTATTCCGGAATTCTCGTAAGATCGGGACATAGCTCCTACGTTACTATTTAGATTTTTTCGTATATATTTAATTATTTTTATTATTTTTTACAGGAAACTTGGTGATGATGTGGCTATTTCACGTGGTCGTGCTGGTTATCGTGCCCGTGATAGCAGGTTTGTATAGCATTATAATACTTAATACATAAAATACTTAAATTTTAATTGAAGATTTGAAAATATAATTGCATCTTATTGAGAAAATAAACAAATATTCGTTTTTATCAGCTAGTTATTATGGTCCATATGCTTAATATAAATTTTATTACGTCTATCTAATACGTATTTGCCAAGTACTAGAAATTTTCTCTACAATTTCTTTATATGTATTTGTTTAAAGCACCTAATAAGTGTACATCTTATTAGGTGCTTTAATTTAATTTAATTTAATTTAATTATCTTTTCCCTGAAACCTGCTTATAGCGGATAGTGTGAGCTTAGTGTTAAGACACTCCGTCCCCACTTTCCATTCTATTTTTGAAATATTGCGTGTTGATCGGCGAAACTTAACGAATGCACAACATTTTTACAGTCAGACTCGTGTTGTAACGCGTTTTGCGTGTTGAGTACTACATTGCATATAGATTGCTAAATGGCGGAACTGAACGCCGCGCTTTGCTTCGTTACCAGAGCGAGGAAATTGATATAAATATTTTATTCCCCCAAGTGGTAATCGAAGCCACAACCCTCGTGCTTACAGTGCACCTGCGCCACGACGCCTTTTGTATAACGATATTGATACTTTAAGAAACTACATATAATATGGATCGAAAACGTAAAATGATTCCTTTGTCACTAGCTTCTCTTTGTCTATAACGTTGTTACAAAACTTAATTAAAGTAAAAGTTTTGATCGCACAAATTATTTGTTATTTTGTAGGTCCTGGAAAAAGTTATGTAATTATTTTTTTTTATCAGCTTCACGCTTTATCCCCCGTATAGTAGGTAGACAGAGTAAAACCTATTGTTAAAACAGTCCGTTCCCCATTTTCGCCCGAATTCTGGAGACATTGCGTGTGGAATGGCGGCACTCAACGTCTGGTTTTTGCATTGGTGTCAGAGCGAAGAAATTAAAGTATAAGTAAATAATATTTCATTCCCCCAAGTGGGGATCGAACCCGCAACTGCCGCGTTACAGTGTAATCGTTGGCGCAGGGGCACAAGATGCCCTGTAATTAGATTTTTGAATTAATACTGGAATGAAGTCGGCGGGTGCGTTAAGGCAGACTGGATTTTAATTATAATGATAAAAACCTTTGGTTCTCTTCAATTCCTATGAGGAATGTTGATTGCTTTAAAATTATTTGTTAACTACCGTCAGTTATAAAGTTCAAAGCAATTTTCATGCTTTTTAAAGGCAGGCCTAACTACGACGTTTTTGTAGGACAGCTAGGTATGTAACTATATAATTATGACTTAATATAGTTGTCGGTTCAAATCCAAGAGGAAAGTCTTTATCTATCTATCTATCTATCTATATATATAAAATCGAAAGGTCACTCACTCATCACGAAATCTCAGAAACTACAAGTGCTAGGAATCTCAAATTTTGCAAAGGAGTTACTTATATGGCGTAGGTGCTCGCTAAGACGGGAATTTGCAATATTCGATTTCTAAGGGGTTGTTTTTGGGGTCGAAAGTTTGTATGAAACTTCGTTATTACAAATGCTAGGAGTCTCAAATTTTGCATAGACGTCACTAGGACGTTGCCATGGAGACAGAAATTAATAATAACATAGTTCACGCGGGTGTAACCGCGAGCGGGCCGCTAGTAATTTATATTTGTATATTTTTACAAAGCTCGCCGTTCGGTACCGCCTCTTAGTTCCTAAGATCTCTAATTAAAATAGTTTTTCGTGCGTTGAAGTGAATATTGAATTAAAACATACAAACAAAAATATACATGTATCTATATTTATATTGTAGAAATATTAATGTGAAAATGCTAATAGGGCGGCCGCTTTACGCATTTTTAATTAACATCTTATCTATGCTATAGTGCTATATAAAGTGAGTATTTTTATCGAATAAGATAAACTAAAGTAACTAACTTAGTCTGGTCACATCTGCTGGAATAAGCCAGGAATATTCAAGTAATCCATCAACTATTGGATATTATGTTTTCTTTAAGGAGAGAGTGTCCAAATGCTCTGTTCTCAACGCCCCAAATCTACATAGTTAGTTAGTTAGTTTATACTTTATTGCACACAAATAAAGGAAAAAGAATACAACAAATAGAACTGAAAAGACATAAAAAAAAAACAAGTATGCAAAGGCGGCCTTATTGCTTCAAGCAATCTCTTACAGGCAACCTTTGATAACAGCAAAGGACTTAAAATAAAAAAAAGAGAAGGGTGGAAAAACGTTATGTGCAAACTAAAAAATAATACTAATACTAAGTAAACACATAAAATACTTATGATATATACAAAAATACATAAGCTCATACACAATACAATACATATATTTATAAATAAATACATATAAACATATATATACATACATACATACAGACAAATGCTACATATAATATAATATAATATGTACAATATAATTAATAGATAGAAGAGTCTACAAATTTTCTAAATTAAAAAGGTGTTGTTTTAGACGTCTTTTAAATATGTTAAGTGACGTTGAATGTCGCACTTCAGTAGGGAGTGCATTCCAGAGAATAACAGCTTTCACAGTAAAGGAGTTGGAATAGAAGTGGAATAGAAGTTGTGGGTTGGATTCTCAGTCAGGGAATGAATTAGAATTATTTCT
>JAEBDU010010061.1:0-15542 GCA_016802625.1 Heliconius numata | reverse complement strand
CACCAAAATAAATAAATGCTATTAAGAAATCTTTGTTTAATCTACCATTCGTATCTTTACTTATTTTTCTTTACATTTGAAAGCGCGCACTTCCCAATTATATAACTGAATAGAAATGATATTGTAAACGAGCTTCCTTTATTCCTTTATTGTATCCTTCCTTAAAACCATTTCCTTTCACACTCATATTGCTCCTGGGTATTGAAATATAAAACATCAAATTATATTCTATAGAGTCCATAACGGTTTCTTATTCATTATAGCAAATAACAAGCAAAACAAATTAAGCATTTATACCTCCAGAATTCTGGAGAAATTGGGCATCAGAAGTGTCTTAATTGGCAACAGAGTACCTTACATATTAAGAAAACGTATAAAATTTTGAACGTAACGGAATTTGAACCCGCGCTTCTTTGGAAACCGGCCAAGTGTTTTTCTTTCCTAAGTGTGGAATAACACTTTAAAAAAGTTAAAAAACAGAGTGACTTATCTGTACGTTACCAGGTTCTCTTTGCTTAACCACTTAGGCACTCAAAAAAAAGAAATTAATTAAGACCGCCATAGCCCAGTGGGACTACGTCTGATTGTAAACACGATAATTGTGGGTTCGATCCTAGATCATAAAAATGCAATAATTTCATAAATATGTAAAACTCCAATGAATTGCTTAAAAATGTAAAGTTACATTTCAAATATGTAAAAATTTCGAAAATTATAATTAACATTAGATTGAAGATCTTATTATGAAACGAAAATTATTGTCATTTACTCGCTCTGATGAAACCAAGTGCAGGAATGAGCTTCGCCATGATGAATGGCTTGAAATATTGCGTGATGACAATAATTGAAATATATGACAATATTTGAAAAACAGGCGGAAAGTGGATAATAGAGTGTCTTGACACTATTTTCTCACCTAACATGCGGTAAGAGACGTAAAAAGATTAATATTTATGCTGGGTCGATCAATAATACAATTTGAGATAATTGTAAACACCAATACAAACATTCATTATTTTAAAAATATGTGAATGATCTGTCGGTGGCAAAGAGAAGCTATTAAAATGACACGATTGGCTTTAAGCCAAATCGATTTGTAACTGCCGCACAAAAAGCAATAAAAGTTGAATGTGCATGCGTGATAGCGGGGGGAAATAGCGCATTCGTCATAGCACATCGCTTCCGCGATAGCGGGTTTCGCGGGTTAAGCCTTCAGTTGGTACCTACCGTTAATACCCAATTATTGTAATATCATAATTACTTAACACCCCCTTGTTTTTTATTTCAGATATATAGATTTTGAATTTTATTGCTACACATATAATTGTGCGAATCACCAATCATATTTATATTTTATTTATTTATTAACCTTGCCAATTGCCGTAGGTGCTGGCTAAGACGGGATTCTGCAATATTCGACTTCTAAGGGATTGTTTTTGGAGTTGAAAGTTTGTATGAAACTTCGTTACTACAAATGCTAGGAGTTTCAAATTTTGCACGGACGTCACTTATAGGACGTACGTAGTACACGCAGGCGAAGCCGCGGGCAGGCCGCTAGTAACTTGGTATATGTATTGTAAATTCTCACTTTCATAACTGTAGATCCAGAGGAAGTACCTATAGGTTTTGATTACGCGGTAAATTTCATACAAAATGCAGGAAAATCGATTCATAAATGCTCTTGATTGCGTTGACTTGTAGATGTGAAAATTTAATATTAATTTCAAACTAATATTTCCACGCAATCTCGGGATAAATGGTCTTGACATACCAACAATAAGAAGATGATTTTCTTTTTGAGGTACAGAACCCAAAAAATGTTTAAAGTATCTCACAAACTCATAGTTATGTTTAGTACCTGAATTTTAGTTATAACTCTCTCTCTCTCTCTCTCTCAAGTTCTGTTTATATAACGGATTCAAACATCAATATAATACTTCATTCAATCTTTCAAATACACTATCGTTACAAAAGACAGTGGAACTATAAATACAACCTTGACCTTTAACCATCGCCGCTTTATGACACAGCCAAAAAAGAGGGTTGCTTTTCAATCACACTAAAATCTTTTAAGTTACAAAAGTTATTATTACATAGTCATTTTGAGGAAAAATAAGAAAAATTTATTAAATTACATTTTATATTTTTGTTATGAACAGTATTTAACAAAACATTAGGTACATACAAATATTATTACATACGTTTGCAGACGGCATCGTATAGCATAGAGGCTGGCTGGGTTCCATTACTCAACATTTAACTTGGCTCTCATTTCTCATTTATGTTTTTGATGGGATATCATTATTTTTTGTAAAAAAAAATATCCCCACTCGAGGATATGAAATATTTAATATTTTTAATTTCCTCGCTCCGGTGACGAGGCAAAGCACGGCGTTGAGTTCCGCCATTCAACATACAACACGCAATCGATTTTTATGTAATGATGTACAGATATAAGTTTGTAATATATTTTTATCTGAGAATCTTACAAGTTCTTAGAATTCCGTCAATTTTGTTTGAGATACAGAACCCTAAGAATGTAAAATACCTACGAATTTGAACTAAAAGTTTATACTATTAATAATATATATTATTATCTCTTTATTGAAATTATAAATAAAAAACCGAATTCTGAATTCTCTAGCTTGTAATAACATTAATTATATTTTTGTATTCAATAGTTTGAATTGTATAATTTTTAATTTTTCTTATCATGTTAAGGATTTTAGTTAGAGATTTATATGTTATAAATTCATTGCCTCTGGCAATATCGTGTAGTAACGATGAAAAATCTTACTTTAATCTTATATTATTTCAAATTTTTATGCATACTCAAATGAAAATATTTAATAAAAAAATATTAACAACTCATTAACCACGAAAATATATACATAGTGTATAAGACTCACAAACCCAAAATCCACTTGTAAAACAAGCGTGTACGCCCGTTAACCTAACCAATCGAATTCCAGCTATAATTCAACAAGTTATTGGCGTCAGTGGATGAAAGCCGGGAATAATCTAGCATAATATAAACCGAGGACCGTGCAGGTGGCGGGAGCGGTAATGGCCTGGCCGACTTGATGAATAGCTGGAAACGTGGTCGGGGAGCAAACTACGCCATTCTATCGCATCTAAAATATTACCAAAATCGACCGTTCAACATCAACTAATTCAATGTATAGATTGATTTACTCTTTTCCAATGCTAACGTCTACAAATGGTTTAATTTCAGCTAAGAAAGATTAAGGGAATTCGGGTAGGCGAGAAACGAATCTGATGATATCAACGCTGTTTGTTCCATTTCAAATAATTCCCCTTTTAAATCGAATTTCCCTATAGAACTACCTAAATAGGGTCGCTTGATGCGGGATATTGAATATTTTATTAAAATTATGAGCTTTAAGACAACTTTTTTGCTATTATATATTTACTTTAAATATTACATTTTTCTTACTTTTTCTTAAAATATGTATAGTTAAGGCTAGAGGAAGTATTGAAAAAGTAGCCTTGTTATATTTCTAAACCTTGCTAGCACTTTAATGTTTAACCTACATAAACGAACTCGACAATCAAAATCCAAAACCCAAATAATATTTTCTGAATATATTCTGAAAGGACAGACTTCCACAATAAATGTTTTCTCATAATTCCACATGAAAGTAGCCCGCGGATAGCTCTCTGTAGAGACATTTAGAAGATAAATTCCAAGTATTGGCCAGTTGCTTGTAACTACTACTCTTACGATATCTGCTGTAAGAAACCAATATATCGCCCTATTGTCGATTTATATTAGTTTTGTAAATTTAAATATATAATACACGTATTTTCATATAATTGTTGAATATTTATTCTAATTACAATAATAAGGTCATCATGATTAAATGTCATATTGATAATTTATACGTACTCAATTGTAATTTATATTATTTTAAAATATAAATATGTATTTTATTTTAATTTTTTATAACATTTTGCAATATATTTTAAAATACAAAGAGACATTCCGTGTTAAATGGCTGAAATCAACGCCATATCTTGTCTTTCCTGAGCGATAGATATATTAACATATTATAGAAATATATAAAGAAAGTATAATGTATATACATATATATATATCAAATATAGTATGTAATGTTAATAACATATAGGTATAGCTGTGGTAACACATTATCACACGAATTTCTTTCGAGCCCAAGATTTATAGAGCGAGCTTTGATTTATGGTCCACTCCACACATGGGTCCAAGGGTACAAAGACAAAAGAAAACTTATTTAAAGAGCGAAAAACAAAGAACGCCTTTTTATTTGAACATGGGTATTTCTTTGTATCTCCCACTTCATTTTCTGAGCAGGCTGTTTATCTATTAAACAAGTGAAGTGTTCGCGTCCTCATATTTATTTTACATATACACATATGTTTGCTTGGAATTTAGTTAATGCTTGAATAAATAAGATGATTTGGAAATTTGGTATATTCTATAGCAATATCGATAAGATATTTTAAACTTATTAAACACTAATGAAGTAATAATTATATTTTTTAACAGAAATTCCAACTTCAACTTATTCAGAACTTAATCAAACTCTCATCAAACTACCCTTGAACTACTCTCCAATAAAAAAAAGAAACATCGAAATCGGTTGGCGTGACATTGAATTATTCGTCCATTTGTCACGTACATACTTTAAGCAGATTTAAGACTTATGTATTTTTCTCATGGATAACATTATCAGAAATGTACCAAATTAAACTGGGACCACATAGGAAGCATTACCTCCTTTTACAGAAGTCGGTTAAAAAATAAACGTATCTGCCATGAAACCAAACCAAGTAAGTACATACAATCTATAATTTTGTATACAATTGTGATTAATATATAAATGTCTTTTTCACAAACTTACATGAGGAATTGTTCAGAAATACTCCCAATCTAACAGTTAAAGCTATTTTCGAGCCACAAGTTTGTGGCAAGTCTTCCTCGAGTTCTGAAAACTTAAGAGAATCCGATCGAATCAATTCTACTGGTAAAGAATGGATAAACCGGCGTTTGAAACTTTACTCTGCCACATTAGCTCTTAATATATTTCACAATGCTTCTATTAAGTTTGGTTCACTTATAAGTTTTTGATAATAGTTTTCATTTTAAATTAAAACTTAACCGAGTACCTAAACTAAAGTAAAAAACGGAGATGTTTTTAATTAAAAATCAAATTATATCAGCTTCATGCTGTATACTGCACGGAACAGGTAACCTAACGTTAAGACACTCCGTTCTCCACTTTCCACTGAATTCAGGAGCCATTGCATGTGGAGTGGCGGAACTCAACGTCGCGCTTTGCCTTGACACCAGGTCAAAGAAAATAGAAATATATATTTTAAATAAATATTTAATTCTCGACTGGGGTTCGAACCCACAACCAAGCGCGTTTACAGTCACATTTTGTGCCCCTGCCCCACAACTGGCCTCAATTAGAATTTTAAAAATTATGTAATTTTAAATTAAATTTATTTTTTAATCAAAATAATTGTAATTACAAGTCTGTTTTTAACAAACGATGCTTATAATTTACTCGCGTTAGCTGTACGTGCCGTCGCATGACCTCATGGATATGTCGGCACCAATTTCGCCATTATGGGATTAAGTAGACTTTATGCTAAACGATATAAAGTATACTTTGCTTGTAGAATATAACGATAAATAACATCGCTTACTCGTTTAAAAAATACACATGTCGTTAGTAATTGCTGAAGTAAACAATGAACTAGCCAAGTGGGGTGTTTTTGTTCGCTTAATTAGACATTTGTTAAAATTTATTTCAATGCAGGTTTGTTAAAATGACAGGTTTTCTACAGAAATGGTAACAATGTTTTACCTGTACCACGCCCATAATCTGTTACCGTTTATTCCCAAGTTAAGAATCATACCTGTGATATGTATAATTATATTCTTTTTCTGCTTGAAGCTACAAGTAGGGGTTGCCTAGTGTTAAGACACTCCGCTTGCCAGCTTCTGCCGAATACTTCGAGGTATTGCGTGTTGAGTGGCGAAAGTCAACACCGCGCTTTGCCTCGACACCAGAAAATGAATATTAAATATTTCAGTTTCTTGCGTGGGAATCGATAGCTAAACGTGTTGCGTTTATAGTTACTCGCTAGATATGTATAATTGTACAAATAATTTAAATATGCACATGTATGCTTGTAAAGTATCTAACGACCATAAATCTTGTTAAGAATACGAATATATTCAAATCATACAACATCCTATATTTCCACACATATATTTTATCACAGGATTAGACCACTAAATTCTTACCTGTATTTTTTATTCTAGGTACAACATCAAAAAGATAATTATAACGATTAACTAGAAAACCATGTAAGTACTAAAATAGTTATCCAAAAAAAACATATCTGTAAAACTATATACAAAAGTAATATTTCATAGAACGTCAATCCAACGAAAACGACGTGTCGATCTTAATCACAATAGCTTCCCGGATGTTTTCCCAGGATAACAAAAACCGTAACGATGGAACGGATCCACATTTTCTAGCTGAGCTGAATCCTCTGTGGGAAGGAAAGAAACCATAAAACAATATAAATGGGACGTGAGTCGTGCGCAAATTTACAGCACGCTCTTAGTAAAGAAAGTTAGGAACACCCGAAGAAAGTTCACTCAATTCTTGCGCTAGACACTTTCTCTTGTGGAACTTTGAGTTTTGAATTAAATTTATGCAGAAAAAAAAAAAAAATTTCTCCTATAGTTATACCATTGAGGTCTTTTAGTTTTTTTACTCAATCTATATACTCGTATATATTCACCTACGACTCCGTGTAACAGATGAGCTACAACTGCGTTGCCGGCCTTTAAGAAGATATACGCGCTTTTTGAAGGTCATATCGACATGAAAACACTGAAAACACAGTTGCAAGGTGCTTGAAAGGAACTTTCTATGAAAACGTATATTAATGGAGTTTCACTTTTCCAAATAGTGATGATAATATTTGAATTTTTGACGTACCTACTGTGGATTAAAAATTTTGGGTACCAGGTCAGACAGTTCTCCGGAACACTCCCCATAATAAATACGGTAAAGAACACACAACGAGATGACGTCTCTACGCAAAGCATGCAAGAAAATGCATATGTTTTAATTGTTAAATAGTTTAACGATAGACGTACTAAATAGAAATAAAGCCTTGAGACCTCAAATATAATCGGTATCGGTATTAAGATATATAAACCGTAACAAAAATAAGAAATTCAAAAAAAATTGTAAGCAATATGTAAAATGAAACGCGGAAAATGAGAAATTCAATAACAAACTATTTACTCTTTAAATTTTCCTAGAGCAACTTACAATACCGTACCGTTTAAACAAGAACTACCTAAGTAGTTTATAGCCCAAACTCCTTTGTTCGCTACCTAACAACATTAAATTTTCTTGGTTCAATATTATATTAAATTGGGCCGGGGGGAACGGAGGCTATATGTTACCTGCTTACTATATCAATAGTGTTAGTGTCGCCTCTTCGTGCCGGTCGTGGCGGTGGAGGCACTACGTGGACCCATAATTATTTCAACAGTTAATACCGTTTCGCATTTAACAAACCTTAGTCCGGATAATTAATGTTATTTATGTGCCGAGCGCTTAGAGTAAAGTGCATTCTAAATAAACGAACGTAACCTCGTAGTCGCAACCCTTATACAACTGCGGGATAAAAATGTTTCACCTAGATAATAGAATTGAGGCCAGTTGTGGCGCAGCACAAGCGTGTGACTGTAAACGTGAGCGGTTATGGGTTCGTTTCCCACTTGGAGAAATGAAAAAGGGGTTGAGTTCCACCATTCAACTCGCAATGCCTCCGGAATTCGGCAGACAGTGGGAAACAGAACGGAGTGCCTTAAAGAGAACGGAGTATCTTAGCACAAGGTTCCCCAAGTTCCCTCTCCCTACCCTGCAATGTGCAGAGTACAGCGTGAAACTGAAAAAAAGATTAATATTACTTAAAGAACTCGAATATAGTAATTAAGCACAGTTTAAATATTATGTAATCCACATTGTGTAGCCATAATTAATTATCAGAAGTAATTCGAAATTAAATTAGTTTAACTTAATAAGAATCACACGTTCCTCTAGCACAAATCTCTATATATTCCACGGAGAAGAGAACGTGTGCAGAGTGAGACGTTCATAATAATCGTTTGTCGGGAGCCTTACAATAAAGCCCCGTAAATCTTCCGCGCAGCCGTCTTCCGTACCCTAACAACCGGATCCGTACTTATTCTGATTGTTCGCAATATGCAAATAGACTCGCCTTTCCAAAATAGGAAGGCCTTTTTGTAATCTTAGAATAGAATCTTTAAGTATTATAAAGTCAAAAAATATTACTCACAGAGAATTGTAATTTGTGAAAGGAACATTCATTTTGGAGTGATATCATCTGAATTTTTTTATTAATTTTGTCCAACTTTTGTAAAACAATAGCACAACTCTAGATTTAGAAATGGTGTATTAGTATTGTTGTTTATTTTTATTTATTGAACGTAAAATGTGGTAGAAAATAATAATTTATTAACCAAAAACTAGTTATAATTAAAACTTTTTAACAAATTAACAAAAAAAAATGAACTCTAAAACTCTATATACGACGAAATGTATAGGAAACACTCCAATGTGGAAATCTTCCCAATCGTCCCAAAATTTCAATCCCATCGAAGGAATCAGGCATTGGGAGAGCAAATATGTAATCATATGTTCTTAAAATATCACAAAAACCCCCACCAAATAATGTCGTATGTGGTTTTGATAGATTTACCTTTAACTTTGATGTCGTTTTAATTTCGCGCATCAGTACACTGATTTATCCGAATATCCAGCAAAGCTAAACTTTGCTAACTTTGATCGGTGATCACAGTACGAGTGTGATTTATAGTATTTCACTCGGTATATTGTGCACACTGCCGCTTCGTGACTGTTCAAATAAAAATATTGGGGAAACTGTTGAATAAATCTAAATCTATATGAAAGTTTAACATATTCCAAGGACCAACTTGTAACAAAATCGGTTAAGCCATTTCTGAGATTAGCAATTTTTTAAAAAATCAATGCTTTGGGTTAATTAGATTTAAAAATACTTCCAATAATATTGTTTCTTATGTATTTTTCATGAACAGACAGCGATCAGTAATAATTTTATTATATGTCAGTTCAGATGAGTGACATAAGCAAAAATAATTTTGTGTTCACCTTAGAGAGAAAAAATATGCAAGATGAAGATTAAAAGATACATGTTTAATTGCACTATTAATAGTAATATTTAAACTATTAGGTGCACAATCTATAAAAAATATTTTAAAAAAATATTCTAGTTTTCTCCTTTTCTATTAGTAAATATTTTTCAAACAAATTTGAACACTTCTGACACACTAACATAATTAATTAAAAAATCGCATTTCACTTCACAAAACCATTAACGATCTGTCTTTTTAGATAATTTATAATAGTCACAGGAAAATTTATTCACCAAATCATTAAAGCATTAAAATAATTTAAATATCAAAACATTCTACCATAGTTTCCACCTTACAGAACAATGCTTAGAAGAAAGAGTCATTTTTCTTTTAAATAAAATAATAGAAGCCGAGCTTTGAAAAGACAAAAGCCTCGGGCGGTTAGAAAAACATTGTCTTGGGTGTGGTCCGCCATCTCGGTCAGGCCCATGATTAATTACGACTAAGATTTATGACGTAGAAAACCGAGTCCGTGTCGATAACACCGTAATAAACGAGAACTTGCTCATAAAGATTCTTACATCTTAACTGTACGTGTATTACGCTTGTAAGCTTGTACCCACTAATAGAAACGTATGTGGAATTATATTTTTATATTATGTCCTATTTTTCCATGGTTTTTTTTAATAATTCTACGTTTTCTTTTGTATGTTTTTTTAATAAAATTATGATTGTTTCCATCCTGTACATTGGTTGTAAAGTATAAACTAAATAATACACTTTTTTAAGCTAAAATTATGACTTTTATAATATTTATCTATCTATCTTGTATTGGCGTTTCACGTAAAAACTGCTATAGGGATTTTGATGTTTTTTTTGTTTTATAGCTGTATGTCCTTGGCAACTTGCAGGCTATACCTTAAGTGAAAAAAACCTTAAAAGATATAAATATACAGCCTTAAAAAAAGTAGTTCGTTCGCTAAATATTAATTATCTTTTATTATACATAGACTAACATCGTAAAATCGTGTTCGTTCCACTCGATTTATTATAATACTACAGATACTTAAACTTTCATTTTGGAGACATTTAATAAAGTCACTTAATATCAAAATTTCTTTGCAAAATAACTTTAAATCATCTTGATAATGATCGATTTTATGAAATTCCACAGAGAGTTGTAGATAAATGAAATTTGGTACAAAAGTTCCGGCGGATAACGCTCGGTTACGATATTAAATTTACGTCATTGAGTGGCATCCTTTGTGAACATGAGGTATTCGGTCTTAATTATAAATTTCATACTATTTTATTTTATAAAAAAATTGTATATTATATAAGTTATTGCTTTTTATAATTATAATCAAAATGCATTCAATTTACATACACTTTTATTAAATACTAGGAGCCCCCTGCGGCTTCGCCCGTATCACCGTGAACCTGAAAAAAAATGTACGTAAATGTGTCTATTTTTATTTATAGCAACACAGTATGAATGCATTTACAAAGTGGAATAACACAATACGAATCATCGTTAGACCCAACATTCGCTTTCCCTTTGCCAGATCAGTTCAAGCATTCACAAGCTTCATACATTTGTACCGAAGTATTTGCACACATACATTTGTATGGAATGTACGAGTGTTATAGGCAGTTCAACCTGTAAGGTATTTGTAGAAATCAAAATGTTATATATATTTTTCTTATAAGCTCACAGTATTTGCAAACTATGAGTTTACAAAAATCATATATTTACGAAGTTCTGCAAAGCTAATCTAAACCCTGATTAATAACATTATTTTAGTTTAAGTAATAAATAAATATTATTTATAATTATAAAGCGCGGCGTTGAATTCTGCCACTCAACACGCAGTGCCTCCAGAATTCGACAGACAGTGGGGAACCGAGTATCTCAACACTAGGTTCCCTCTGTCTAGCCTGCCGTGTGCGGGATACAGCGTGAAGCTGATTTACAATTTTAGTTACAAACTATATAAGTATCTTTTTAGTTTACACGTTCGACTATTGCTACTGACATAAAAAATATGCACGAAATATGTATGGTACAGAAAGTTAAAGAAAAATACTTTTTTTCTCCACGGAATGGTGTGATAAATTGATTTTTATCGGCATCGACGATTTGGTACATTCACCGCCTCAGTAAATTACCGAGGGCCGTCAAAACCAACCGTTAGAGAATGTTTTAATTTCCTCTTTTCGATGTGTATGTTCATACAAGATGTAGTAAATTGTAAATTTTCTTTAATATATTCATTTTTAGGGTTCCGTACCTCAAAAGGTACCTAAGAAGAGAACCTTTATAGGATCACTTTGTTGTCCGTCTGGCAAGACTATTTATCTTGAGATCGCGTAGAGATATCCAGTTGAAATCAATATCAATTATTCAGATTTCTTTTGTCGGTTCCTTAGAGCACAGAAATCAAGCTTCAAGCTTAACGCAATCAAAATATACGAGCATTTAAGCATCGTTTCAGCTGTATGTATTTTGTATAAAATTTGCGTAAACTTATAAGATATTTCCCACAGACTTGCAATTATGAAAGTATACAAGAAGTGATAACTTGCAGTACGAACAAGAAATCGGAAAAATTATAACTCATTACAATCTTTTTATTATTGTAGTCAATATCATACAAAAAAAATGCTTACGCACGAAAACCTAAGTTAGTAGAATTTTAAAAATTTTATGAGTCCACTCTAGAATGACCTACAATCCTGAAATTGGTACAGAACACTCGGTGGACGAGTCCGACTTGCACTTGACCGGTTTTTTTATACCAATTCATATTTAAAAAGTCTGCTTCAGAAATCTAGACGTCAATATTATTATAAAATGTATACATTAAAAAAACCTTTATTTCTTTTCACCCATAATCATTTCACCATTAGTTCATAAATTATGATATTTCTTTCACTGCTAAAAGAGAATTTAATGATGATCGAAGTAAACAGTTATATGTATGTTTATATTTCCATTTCTTCGCTCTGGTGTTGAGGCAAAGCGCGGCGTTAAGTTCTGCCACTCAACATACTATGCCTCCAGAATTCGAGAGAAAGTGGGAATTGGATACGGAAAGGGATACAGCGTGAAGCGTGATTTTTTATTTATAGTTAGAAATACACTTAGACATGACGTTCAAAACACGCTGCATAATTTTATTTGCTAATTTACAGTTTGTGTAGGATAATTAGCTTTAGCTCGCTAACACCACGTGAATAGACAGCTGGATTGCTACAACGTAACCACAGCGCGATAAATATCAAACTGCTAACTCTGTTTATATTTTAGACTCACTTTCATATATATAAACTAAACTAAACTTTAATCATCCATAACTATATTAAAAATTCGAAAGTAACTCTGTCTGTCTGTCTGTCTGTCTTTTACGCAATCAGGGCCAAACCGATAATTTAATTGTGATAAAATACTCATATAGAGATACTTGAGGGTCTCGGGATGAACATAGGATATTTTTTTTTCTCATACTCGTAATATTTTCGATATATACCAATATATTACAATACTTATTAATTTGATATGCAATTTATTCCGCCATGTTAATAACAACCATCGCTATGAGACCGTTGCTAAGCAACAATTTGCAAAGTTTATTGTTAGAAAACGTCACCCAAAATGATCTTGCTTAACGCATCTCTCTATTGAAAATTGAAAATAATTTCATAAATATATTTAATAAATATTGGTATAGTTCAAGCGGGCGTAGCCGCGTTCGGATCCACTAGTTATTTATAAAATCTCAAATATTAGTCTGATATATTGGAACTTCATATCTACATCCATAAGTTCAAGCGTCTTCAGAAACAAATTGGTCGTAGCTCCTCGTGGCACAGCGGCACAAGGGAGTGACTGTAACGCGACGGTTGTGGGTTCGATTCTCGCTCGAGAAAGTGAAATATTTATTTACGTTTATATTTCCATTTCTTGGCTCTGGTCTCGAGGCAATGCGCGACGTTGAGTTCTGCCACTCAACATGCAATGCCTCCAGAATTCGACAGAAAGTGGGGAACGGAATGTCTATACATTAGGTTTCCTCTGCCTATCCTGCTGTGTGCGGGATATTGCGTGAAGCAGATTCAAATTTAATAACGAATTTAATAATAAGTGAATAATAAAATAACTTATCTGCAATAATTTTAATAAATAATGCTTTAATATCCTAAATGATTTAAATATAGTACTCTGTACATAATTAAGTTTACAGGCAGCAAGAACGCCGAGTTTATTTTACCTTACATGACATAAATCAAGGTACCTACTTTAATATACGACTTAGATTAATTTCCCTATAGAAAATTCCTTTATAATTAGTGCTGAAACTGAAAGCTATTATGTTATAAAAAGTTAGTTTTTTACATGTTTTAAATTTTAACATACTTTAGTATTATTTATTTTTATTTTTTTTGAATTTGAATTCATAAAAATGTTTTTCAATAATTTGTAAAATTCCGGCCAGACTGGCGCAATGGCAGAAGTGTGGGACTGTAAACACGACTGTCTGTAGGTTCGAACTCTACTTGCGGAAATGAAAAAATGTTTACTTTCATTTCTTCACTCTGGTGTCGAGACAAAGCGCGGCGTTGAGTTCCACCATTCAACACACAATGCATCCTGAATTCGATGAAAAAGTGGGGAACTGAATGTTTAAACACTAGGTTCCCTCTGCCTACCCTGCTATGTACGGCATACAGCGTGAAGCTGATTTATTTTATTTATTTAGAATTAATATACACTATAAATACTAGCTCTATTTCATTGTAATAATTCATATTCATCATCATTCATTCATATTTTATAATTTAATTGTTAATAAAGAAAAACTACTAAATCATTTAGCAACAAATAACATTTACAGACTTCGTTGCCTTACCTAGATTGAATCGGGAAGTTGACCCTGGCAACAAAGGCAGGGACTAATGCCAGGTAGAAGACGAGTATTTTTAGACTTCGTTAGCCATTTTATATAATTAGGTAAATGTTTTATGCGATTCAATTGATAAGAATAAAAAAAAACATTTATCAAAACATTTCACAAATCAAAAACGTCATCATATTTGAGTATATACGAGTACATATTTTGATTTCTTCGCTCTGTGAACGAGGCAAAGCGCGGCGTTGAGTTTCGCAAATCACACGCTATGACTCCAGAATTCGATGGAAAGTGGGAAATGAAAATTTCTTAATGAGAACGGAGTGTCTGAGCACTAGTTTCCCAGATTTCCTCTGCCTACAGCGGCGGCGTGCGGAATACAGTGTGAAAGTTAGAACATGTTTTTTTTCGGTAGAACATAAATAACCGAAAGAGGAGGCATACCTGTCTAACGACAAAAAATTAATTTTTAACAAAAAGAAAAACCGACTTCTAATAAGGAACTAAAAAGTGAAAAATAATTTTACAAAGATTTTATAGTTTTGAAGTCGGTGCCAAGTAAAACAAACAGGCTTAGTAATTAGATATTGTAGTAAAGGTGTTGTAGCATTAGCTTGACACCGACTTCAAAATTATAAAATCTTTGTAAAATTATTTTTCACTTTTTAGTTCCTTATTAGACGTCGGTTTTTCTTTTTGTTAAAAATTAATTTATTTTATGATTTTAAGTGATGGGTAGATCTTAAAATGATGCTTCTTAAACGAGTGGTGATGGTGGTGGTAGTGGTTCTCAACGAGTGGTTGTCATTGTCCTATGTAAAACTTCATTTAATTAGGTATTATTTTTGTGCAAAGTTACATTTTGGTATATTAACAAGAACATACATAAAAAGTATTCGGGCGAATTGGGAATCTCCCTTCTTTGAAGTTGGTTGGAAATGAGAACTTCCTCTTTTTTGAGGTTGGTTGAAAAGAAATGCAACCATCAGGATTCTCACTTCTGACATCAATTTAAAAAGTTTTTGCTTGTAACTATTACAGTATAATTAATTTTTGACCAAAAAAAACAAACTTTCTCAATTTTCTCCGGATTCCATAATCGAAACCTAACCAAACTTTCACCAAATTATCCTTGAAGTGTATCCTTTCAAATAAAAAAAGAATCATCAAAATCGGTTGGCGCGACATTGAGTTATTCGGCTATTAGGCGCGCACATACATAATGCAAATTTAAGACTTATGTGATTTTCTCATGGATACCATTGTCAGACATGGACCAAAAAAAAATGGGACTATTCGGGAAGCTATACCTTTCAAATAAAAAAAAAATTATCAAAATCGGTCCATCCAGTTAAAAGTTATGAGGTAACAAACATAAAAAAAAAAAAATA
>JAEBDU010010052.1:0-26963 GCA_016802625.1 Heliconius numata | reverse complement strand
CCAGAATGTTTAAATAGTCAAAATCGTAAAAATTTTTCTTGCAATCAGCAGTTGTGCCGTTTTTGTGTTCAAACAACTTGTTTAAAGGACTTCTTACTTTCACAGGTTCGATAATAGCATCTGGGAGAGGCACGTCGAAGTCTTTTGATATTAAAGTTAAGAAATGTCTTGCAATATTATCGATAATTTCTCTAGCGGTATCTTCGCTGGTACTTTCAACAGTTTCTTCTTGTTCCCCTTGAAATGCAACGTTACATTTGGATATAGCATCGCGTTTCCCTGCGAGGTCTAGAACTACTATGTCCATGGTGTTGCCAAATTTTTTCTTTAACTTATGCGCAGTGACTATACCTGGTAGACTACAACCTAATATTATTACATCTGCTTTAATATGATTTGACGATCTATCAACTTTTCTACCCATATTTAAATTTATTTTATTTTTATTTTTTCAATAATATATATAAAAATATGTGTAAAAAGTAATATAAAACAAAATATCAACACTAAATAATTTTCTTTTGACAACTTCTGACGTTTTCATTATATATATTTTTTTTTTCAATAAGGTAAAGCTTAAAAAAGTTTTATCTTTTAAATATGTACATAACAATTATGTACAGATTAAAAAAGGAATGGAGTTTTCTTTGTGGGCTCGATGCCTATTATATTGGGAATAATAATATAGATACTGCTATTATAAATCTAAATAATTTATTAAATTAAAATTATTGTTTCGTATTACAAAATATATTTTTTTTTCAGAAAACATATAAAAAATGTTACGTAGCGGGATTTGCACCTGCGCTTTTCAGATCTTTTTATGTCGAATAGTCCATCGTTTGAGATACACTATACTATACGCTGTACTCGTGTAACAAATTAATCGTTTTTAATTTAACAACTAATTAATTTTTTCAGTGGGTTACCATCGTACTTGTGATCTTAGTTATTTAAAATCAGAGAGCGGAGTGTCTTAACACTATCAACTCTTTTCTCACTCTATATTAAGCCTAATGTTAAGTCATTCTTTTTCTCACTTTTTGCTGAAGCGGGATATGAGCCAAGAGATGGAACTCAACACAGCGCTTTGCCAAAGCGGAGAAATGAAAATATTAAATAATTCACTCTAGTGGGAATTGAACCCACAACCGTCGCGTTTACACCCTTATACCACTGCACCTCGACGAACGTAAGAACATATTACGTATACGTCACGTCAGTTAAACGTAATCAGCACGTCATTACCGTGCCCCTGAGACAGCGAGGTCATTGCCGCGTGACGTCATAACGTGCCTTCTTGCGAACAAAAGTATTTATAGAACTCTGTGTCATTGAAAATATTGTCTTAGTGAGTTATGTGTGTCTATATTATAATTATGTTTGTATGTAAAATGTTAAGTGAAAGTAAAAATAGTTTAATTATTTTAGTTAAATATTACCTAAAATATGTCTGTAAAATATCCTGTAAATTTGTCTCTAGTTCTAACGCAAAATATTCCTGCAACTTGATTTTGCAGCGAAATGATGAAAAAAAGAAAACTATTCCTTCTATGGTTCTTAGATGGATCAAAATAAAAGAGGAAAGGAACAAGCAGCAAAATAATAATATAATAGTTTCGATAGAAACTATTTGCTTCTTTTTTTTATATCAGTATACAAATTTTGTCATTGCAATTGTCTTAGAAACTAGATACATATATATATAATTCTCTAAGAGTAATATTTGTCCATTCAATACAAAAGTAAAGGCTCAATTGGGCAATAAATCATCACCAAGGCTCTTCGAAGGTAACACGCATCAGAAATGAGTCTTTCTTTGAAACCAGACAGGTGTTATAACTCATTGTTTTTTTAAGAATTTCGTCTTTTTCTTCCTTAAGAGGTAAGTAAATAACTTAATTGAATATACGACTTTATTTACCATATAATTTTAAAATTGTCATATTATTCTTATGAATTTGATTCCTACTTGGAAGAATAAATTATTCTCATTCTTCGCTATGTTACGAAGACATAGCACGACGTTTACTTACGTCACTCAACACACAATGTTCCGAAACACTAGGTTCCCTCTGCCTACTTGGTGTATGCGGAACAGACCGTGAAGTAAAAAGAGAATATTTTCTTCTATTCCCCAATTCTCGAGACATTGCGTATTAAGAATTCTAGCAAGAAGAAGAAGAAGTCTAGCATTTTACACATTAACAAAAAGTCATAATAATAAAGTCAATGTACCAATCGCGATTGTTAAAATAACTTGATCTACTAACCGCACTATATACCAAATAATTATAATAGCGTCAATAAAATATTAATTGCAAAATGATAAGGAGGTTTAAATCGCAAACCGGGAACCCAGTGCTAGACGTGCCCCGCCGCACGTACGCCAGTCGACGCGACGACTCCATTGATACACGACACGATTAGAAAGTGTAAATATTGCTATTTTGTATACTATTTGCACAGTTCAGTTGGAATTGCGTAAGAATATTTGTTGCTGAGTCTTAATTAGCAAATATATATGCTTTGGGATGGTAGTTGATTCGATCCCCAGTTAGGGCAATATATTTGAGCTCAAGTTTCACTCTTTATCCCTAGCTTTATCTAAATGGAACAGAGGGCCAAACGCTACGGCCTCTGCTCACCTTTTCTGCGTCGTCCTCTGTCATTAACCTCTTCATACATGCCGTCGGGATGCGACGATTCTTACCTTGACCTTCCTTCAGTAACGTTGATACTGTGTTCTCGAAGGCCAACTGAGGTATCCTTTACATACATATATAACTTATTGGTTAATTTAAAATTATAAAAGTATCATAATATTATTTATATCTTTTATTTTACATTAGTTCATTCGCCTATCTTTCATTAGTAACACTTAATGACCACTATATCTGTGATAAGACATTCATTGTTTACCATAACGAAAAGATATACAAAGATATAAAAAAAACATGGGTGGAAAAATCTTACCACCATACACCTTTTACCAGGTTGGTCGACCGGATTATAGCAGTGCCAATATTTTTTTCCAGTCGAGGATGAGCCACAATTCTTGCCTCCATGACGTGTTGCAAGTTCTCGCCGCTAAAGTTGATGAAAGATTGCAGTTCTCTTTTCCGTACAAATACAATGGAAATGTACACCCATCTGTGCGAATAAGCCGGTTGCCATTTAGGACGGCGACGACCCTCTAGCGCTTTAGGTATAAATATAGGTATATAAAAGCGATGCTGCATTTTTTATATCTTTATATCTCTAGACAGACGTACTTTAATATATTTATTATTATACAGTTTTAATATGGCGCCACTACCGCCACTACTGAGCATGTTTGAAAGGTTTGTATTGTAACTAGCTTTCATGTGCGGCTTCGCCCGCATGGTCAAATGTAATATGAGAAATGTTCGACTTTGACCACTCACCAGCAGAAGGTTATATACAACAATTAACGTGATGATATCGATACATGGACTACCCGATAGCAAAGTAATTTTTCAATACGAACCAGTAATTTCTGAGATGAGCGGGTTCAATCAATATTAGGAAGAGACATAGTTTAATATATTGACAATAAAAAAAAAATGTTCTTCGCTTCCCGTTATGATTTTTTTAGTATATTTAAATTATGCGCTAAGATTAAAACTGAATATTCGTCACTGAATATATAAAGAAAATTTATACATCTATATCTATATATATAAAATCGAAAGGTCACTCACTCACTCATCACGAAATCTCAGAAACTACATGTGCTAGGAATCTCAAATTTTGCATAGGAGTTATTTATAGGACGTAGGTGCTCGCTAAGACGGGAATTTGCAATATTCGACTCCTAAGGGGTTGTTTTTGGGGTTGAGAGTTTGTATGAAACTTTGTTACTATAAATACTAGGAGTCTCAAATTTTCTATGGACGTCACTGATAGGACGTAGGTAATCATGGAGACAGAAATTCAGAATAACGTAGTTCACGCAGGTGAAGCCGCGGGCGGGCCGCTAGTAGGCACATAAATATTGTCTTAAATAAAAAGTATTACTAAGAGTATAACTTCTTAGTAGCCCACTGTATTGTGGAAATACTGTGGTCTAGTTTCAAAGGCAGATATTACTGTTATATTTACATAGTACGGCCAGTTATGGCGCATGAGCGCCAGCGTGTGACTGCAAACGCGACATGCTGTGGGTTCGATTTCTACTCGAGGAAATATAATATTTAATGTAATCATTTCTTCGCTCTTTTATTGAGGCAAACAGCGGAGTTAAGTTCCGCCACCCAACACGCAATGCTTCGGTAATTTGGTAAAGTGGGGAATGAAAAATTGGTGGAAAGTGTCTCAACACTATGTTCCCTCTGCCTACTGTGCTGTATGTAGTATACAGAGTGAAGCTAAAAAAAAGTTATTAAGATGAGTGGAGGATGTAGCTACAAATATCTACGTGGAATGTACGAGAAGGGATGAAGCTGACAGTGGACGAAGCCAAAGAGGTAAGCAGAGATCGTAGCCTTCAACAGTAACAGTGTCTGATTACACTCGCGATAGTTGTAGGTTCAAACCTATTTATCGTTATAGGATATACTATTTGCTTAGAAATATTAGAAATTTACTTAGAAATTATGGCCTTATAATAAAACCTCTGAGGATTTTTTAATGACGAAAATATTACTATGCTAATTACAAACATTTAAACACAAAGTAAAACAGTGTTTCCAGTGAATTTTACACGGGTTTTACATAAATCCATTTAATGATCGTGAAACGTGCATTGTTAGTATATTTCGAATTATTTTACATGTAAATTAAAATTTCAAACTTCAGCCAATCAATTTTCTATTCGAGCGCAGTTTGTATGCAATATCCATTCTCATTATTAGGTATACGATAGGGAAATTAAAAAGGATGCCTACTGAAATCCTGTTAACTATTTACAAGATTTAACTTATTTAAAAATGCGGCGTTAAGTTACGCCGCTCAATACGCTACGGCGAATAATTGGGCAGAAAGCAGAGAATGCGGAGAAATTTATACGATTGGTATTACAAAAATAGAACCTCTGCAGGACTAAGAACATGTCAGGTTTTTTTTTCTCAGTATAAATTATACCCATATTCTTCATCGGATTATGAACAGGCGCCATGACTTCGAGTCTTCCCAGCAGAACTGCTTTCTGAGTTCGCTGAGAGATAGTTTTATGGTTGTCGACGATTTGAAAGTGATTGTAATAATCTATATCAATCTATATAAAGTAATAATCTATATAATCTGTGTTCCGCACACGGCAGAGTATGTAGAGTGAACCTAGTGTTAAAACACTCCGTTCATTTTCAGCCTAATTGTGGAGGCATTTCGTGTAAAATGGCGTAACTCAACGCCGCGCTTTCCTTCGATACAAGAGCGAAGAAATGGAAATATTCAATATTTCATTTTCTCGAGTGGAAATCGAACCCACAACTTTCCACGTTCTTTCCACAATAGCTTTGTGCTCCTACGCTACGCCACGAATTTAAATTAGAACTTTGATAACGTTGATTTTGCAACAATACCTTCAAGTATCAAAATAAACTGAAGACTAAGACAAATCGTAGTTCCACTTGCATGATTATAATAGAAAGCGAGGTCGCTATACACTAAATAAGATCTGAAATTTGTATAACAATAAATCTTTTGCTAAAATATAATAATTCATTTAACGCTATTTTACTGTAAAGGCGGCGGTTGTTGGTTCGACTCCTACTTGGGGGAATGACAAAATATTAAATAATTAATACGTCGCGCTTTCTTTTGTTACCGTTAATCTGGTCTGGACAAAAGGCAGTGTTTAGTTTTGCCATATAACACGCATAGTTTCGGAAATTGTGCGGTGCTTAGGGAACGAATTCCGTTGACACTAGGTTCCCATTGCCTACCTTACCCGCTATGTACGGGAAATTAAAAAAACGGATTATCCAATACAAAACCAGTTAAAAATAGTTTTTTCAACCACAAACGTCCAAAAAATAATGAAAATATCACCGGACGAATCGGAATTTTATATGGTATTTTTTGTATTGAAATCTTAGTTTTTTATTTATTGCTTCTGGTCCCATACGTCATTTCGCCAGAGCACACATTGAAAACTTAATAAGAAATTGTACGACCACTTTTGACAGCACTTCTGTCATAATATTTAAACATACGGCTTTTAAGCTTTCCAATAAAATGTTTTTATTAATGGCACTGAAATATATATAAACTAGCAGCCCGCCTGCGGCTTCGCCTGCGTGAACTACGTTATTATTAATTTCTGTCTCCATGAGTCCCATAAGTCCTAAAAGTGACGTCCATGCAAAATTTGGGATTCCTAGCATTTGTAGTAACGAAGTTTCATACAAACTTTCAATCCTAAAAACAACCCCTTACAAGTCGAATATTGCAAATTCCCGTCTTAGCGAGCATCTACGTTCTATGAATAACTGGTATGCAAAATTTGAGATTCCTAGCACTTGTAGTTTCTAAGATTTCGTGATGAGTGAGTGACCTTTCGATTTTATATATATAATATATAGATAGATAGAAGATAGATAATATTACTTTCTTCAGTTCAGTTACAGTTCCGTCATGGTGGATGAAGTGCGGCGTTGAGTTACGCCACTAAACAAGCAATGTCTCCGCTAAATGAGCGGTCATTTATATGTTCGTAATATATTTTCGGTTTCCATTGCTAAATACTTGTTTATTGATTGTTTATTGTTAATAGCATGAAATGATACAGATGTAGGTAGGTATCCTTGACAAAATGGCCTCGTCCAAAATTTATTAGGATTTTAACCTATTTTGCTTGTGACCTATTTAAATTGAATATATCATCATTATATTTGTCTATTGCATGTATGTGTATCTACAGTAATTATTTTCACGCTGTATTCCTCATATAGCTGAGTACGCAGAAAGGCTAGTGTTAAGACATTCCGCTCCCCACTTTCCGCCGAATTCCAGAGACTTTACATGTTGAGCGGCGGAACTCAACGCCGTGCTTTGACTCCACACCAGAACGAAGTAATGAAAATTCTAATCATTTCATTTCCTCGAGAAGGAATCGAACCCACAACCATGTCGCGTCACACGCTCGTGCTCCTACGCCACGACTGACTTCTACATTCAATTGATTGAATAAATAACATATTTTGTAACGATTATAATAGTTACTAAGAATTTTAAATAAAGGTGGAAGGCAAAAAAATCACCTATAAATTTTACATTTTTATATATGCATAATTATAAATTGAAATATTTAATAACCAACCTTGAAATGTTTTATTTTGTGTAGATATTACGTCTGAATAGGATGGCTAATTAGCCATTAACAAATATTAGTCTAATTAGATTAGCCAAAGCACTGCATTAGTTACTTAATCTGTGTGGGTTCCTCCTAGGATATTTCGCTCACTCATCACTTTCCTGCTCTTGTACCACAACGCCTGGCGTTGAGTTACGCCCTTCATTGCGCAATAACTCAAACCCAGGAGGACGTCCTGGAAGTCCAGAAAGGAGGGTTGACTGTTGACTATGTTTGACAGTTCATATTGATACACACAGAAGGAACCTCCTCTCATAAAGCCTCATAAATCGTAAAGCTTACCACAGTGATTCATAGATAATAAATCACTCCACATATGCCTAAGTGTATGAATCTTTTAGTAATTAGTGTCATAAATACAGTGACGTTAGTTTACTTATCACTTCTGGTTATCAGTTAGTAATAGCATTTGTACATTGCGCCAGGCGCTTAATCTAAACGCATAATGTTGCGTTAATCAAACATATGATGCAATTTCCCGCATATAACAGTGTCAAGACACTCCGTTCTCCAGTTTCTACGAAATTGTCTCGGCAAGGCGTGTTTCATGGCGGAACTCAACGCCGCGCTTTGCCTTGATAGCAAAACCATGAAATGAAAATGTTAATTATTAATAAAATATTCCCCCGAGTTGGATCGAACCTACAACCGTCGCGTTACAGCCACACGCTTGTGCCCCTGCTCCACGACGACCTCAATCTAATTGCAAATGTTAAATTAATTACTTAAAAAGATCTAAAACGAGGCGAAGGATGAAATTACAAAAAGGTCAAAAAGGCTTACCTCAATATTTATGCGATTGTAATGTATTCTGCATTAGTAACATCAAAGGTAATGAGTAAGGAGTAAAAGTGTTTGAGCGTTCAGTGTTAAAAGTGTTTAGTAACTTTAAAAGGAATTTAGTTACTTTTAATGAAATGAGTTGTAAACAAAAATAATCAGATTGGTATGGTTTTGGGTTCGATCTCCACTCGGAGGAATGATTATATTTAATTTAATTAACATTTTATTCCACTCAACACACAAAGTCTCCAAAATTGTGACAGAGTGTCTTAACTCTAGGTTCCCCCTGTCCCCTACTGTATAAGGGATACATAATGAAGCTGAAATAAAAAAAAATATTTTCAAATTTTACTGGATGCAAATGATTTCTTCCAAACTCGTTGGACGTGCAAATTTTTAACACGAACGTGTTTAAAATTATTTTCTTTATCTAATACCTAGTGAAGTTTGCAACTTGACACCCATATCACGACATGCACATTTCATTATCTTCGTGCATCATTCGTATTTTGCGTGGTAAGCGAAGAAAATCTAAAGATCTATCATTATTTTCACCTTCGCTCCAGACAATACAATCATATATCTAAACTTTTGACTTTGTTCTAGAAGTACTATTAATAGCAACTATCTGTTTAGGGATATATATCAAAAAGATTTAGACACTCAAATTCGACATATCACACGCGGAGCCTAACGCCGCACTTTATTCTTACCACTTATGTTTTAACATGGATAATTTTTTATGTAATCTTTTTTGACAAAAACCTATTATTAAACTTTGTACCTGTTATAGTCATAGGTTTTGCCTAATTGTGTCAAGTTCCCCATTCGTCCTCACCTTATTTAGTCATCGTATTAATTTTAGACGTAAACATAAACAGGTGTACATCTCAAAAGATAACCTTATCAGTCCGGCACAAAATAACAATAACAATTCGTAATATAGCAGAATTCTAATACATTTTTTTGCGTCACCCTATACCTCACAAATTACAGGGTACGTAAAGGGAACCTATTGTTAAGACACTAGGTTCCGTCCGTTCTCTCATTTTCCGCAAAATTTTCGAACAATTGCCCGATAAGAGGCGTAGCTTAGACCAGAGTAAGAAAATGGTAATAATTATTCTCCAGAATGGAAATCGAACCCACAACCTTCGTGTTTACAGTCAGACGCTCCGTCGCTGTACCACGACAAACAAATAATAAAAAACATTAAATAATGAATCATTTGTGTAAAAATACATTTGAACTCTTAATAACATTAAAATTGGTTTGATCTTATCTTCTTTCTGCATATTAGTATCTATTGTTAACGAAACGTGACGTAAACAAATAATGATAAGATATCTTTTTGTCTTTCTCTAAGTTATCAGTAAGGAAATTAACTGGTGCGCTTCCCGAAAAAGCAAAAATAGAATTGGCGAAACTCAACGCCGCTCTTTGCCTCATTACCAAAACGAGAATGAGAATATCAAATATTTCATTCTTGCGAGTGGGAATCGAACCCACAAACTTCGCTTTTACATTCACACGCTTGTACCCCTGAACTGCGCCATGACGGCCTCAAGTAAGTATGTAAGTATCTTATATTAAGAGGCTTCAATAAAAGTCCTATAATATTTATAAGCGTGTAATATTTTAATTAAAACAGCAATATTGGTCGTTTAATATTATTGTACGTTATGTTTGTACTGAACTCTTACCCTACTAATGCTTCTAGGGTAACCATGTCAGTAGGTCATTTGTGTAGATCTTAGACATATGTTAGTCACCTTATTTTGATGCGATGAAATTAGGTTTGATGAAGGAATTTTTAACAAAACTATTATAACACAGTGCATATAAAATAAACATAATTAGACTTTTATTTTAAAAGAAAAAAATTAAGAAAAAGCCTGTTAAATAAACTTTAATTTAATAAAATCTAAAAGGCATAACTTGGTAGGTACAGAATAATATGGAAAAAGGAGCGCATTTTCAGATACATTGACAAAAAAATGAAAAAAAAAACATCCTAACATTCGTTACTAACATAAAACATTCATTGAACGCCATTTTTAATATCATGTACACAATTAAAAAAATCTAAAAGTGTATATATTTCTAATTAAATCAGATATCCAAATTAATAAAAACCACATAATATGGCAACACTATCAATGCTCGAAAGGTAGAATTACACACGAGCGGGGGACAACGCGGGAAGGCACCAATTACAGGAACGCGAAACTCAGGACTAAAACCAAAGAGACCTAACTCCAAAATCGTAATATTTTATATTACACTTTAGTTTTCTTCTAATAGGGCTTATTTTCATATATTTAATGCAAGTTATTTAGGTTTAGTGAGACATTAAAGTGAATTGATATTTGCAATGGGTGCACCGACCCGCTCTCTGATCACGTAGGCCTGTTACATGAATAGATTAGATGCGATATGGTCTAGATTTTTTTTTTATAAATATTGGCTGTCAGTCTGTTAGTCATCTGGTTAATTGTGGTAACTCATAACTAGAATTGTTATAGTATACTAATATTGCATATTAATGCAATACAATATTACATCAAAGTAGAGTAGAGTAGAGAGTACTTTTCTTTCTCTCTCTTTCTCTTAATGAAAAATAAAAATTGCCTCGGAAATTAGGCATTGCGTGGGAACGAAGTGCATTCACACTAGGTTCCCTCGCTACCCTGATATGTGCGGGATAGCGGGATTATATTTTAAGAGTTATGACCGTGATTCATTTACTTCCTACATGAGTTTTATATCATTATTCAAAATATATTTTTGTTATAATTCCTAGTATCATTCTGTATTATACATACGATGTAAACAGGAAAACTATCGATTTTTAAGCCATCTAGCTGAACTTTGATTGTGTTTCACAACAATTATTAAATTATATTCTTATTTCATACATATATCGCTTATTTTGGACAACAATGACGTCATTGCATTTGTTAAAAACAAGTTAAAAATCCGTTTGTTACTTTCCGCCGACTTTTGAGAAATTGCTTTGTGAGGGAATAAAAATATTAAATATTTTATTTCCTCGAATGGAAATTGAATCTACGACCTGTCGTGTTTACAACCGCACGCTTGTGCACATAAAACTTATTTGTTCAATATGGAATCACACAACTGTCAACGTTCTCACATTAAAAAATAAATAAAAATAAAAAAAACAAATACTATTAAAATCCCTCATACATTTACAAAAAGGCAAATATCTATATCAAGTCAAAAAACACAGTTAATTTTAACTCTTAAGTTAAATTTTATTTTGATTATGTAACAAGTTTTCGTATTTTTAACCGGTTTCACAACCAGCAGTAATCTTTAAGTGCATTTGTACTCTTTTAGAGATCGATTAAACATGTCGAAAACTGCAAAGTATTTATTAATCACTTTTATAAGAAGAAACAAAAATGTTTTGAGGCCAGTCATGGCACAGGGGCACCAGCGTGCGACTATAAACACGACAGGTTTTGGTTCGATATCGCGGAAAAATGAAAATATATACGAGTATATTACAATATTTTTAATATAAAATATTTCTTACCCGGCTGATTCCGTTTGATACTAAATATATTTTGTCCGAAAATTCGCTAAAATCTTATATTTTAGTCAAATATATTTGTACTAGACGTAATATGAAAAACAGATTGATTTATCGTGCTATTCGAATTCGTAGTTTTGAGAACACATTGAGACCGTCACAGATGTCACAGTGGGGCAGTGTCTGACAGTTGTGGGTTCGATTCCCTCTCAAGCAATGAAGATATTATTTTCATTTCTTCACACTGGTGACAAGTTAATGCGCGGCGTTGAGTTCCGCCACTCAAGACGCAACGCCTTAACACAAGATCCCTCCGCCTAACAAAAAGAACACCTAAATACGGAACCCTGTAAATATGTAATAAAATATTTTCCAATACTCGGAAGACATCATTAACGCGGTTGTGCGAATAAAATTACAGGCTACATACATACGTCAAAAACTGGAGCTCCAAAATACTTATTACCAAGTAAGTATTCAAGTTGAAAACGTCAAATTAACTTGTTAACAGACAGACAATATATATACAATATATATACTATGTACATATGTATGTATTATGTGTGTTTTTTGTAGCTTCCCACTGCATTCCGCAAATAGAAGGGTAGGCATGGGGAACCTCGGAACCTAGTGTTAAGACATTTCTGTTCTCCACTTTTCACTGAATTCTGGAGGCATTACGGTCAGTTTGATGATAGTAGCAATTAAACCTTCCCGAGGAGCCCCAGGAAATTTTAATAAATGCCGGCTTTTTATTATTTTATTTTGCAAAATATTTATTATTTTGCAATTCTTATCAATAAGATAGTTATGTTGCCTCATGGCGTGAGAACGGTACCGGTAAACGCCTAATCAGCGTTCGGCGTATGTAACGCGAATCCCCTCATGCCATGGGAAACAAACGTAGTGTTTTAGTTTTAATTATTTCTATATTTTATTCTTTAGTCGATTAGAGCATGCACTTCTGCTCGGTCGATTCACTAGTTAAGTTAATTTTAAGTTAGTTATAAGAACATAAACCTCTGTTCTTATTTTAATTAAAGTAAATTTAAATTTAACTTTCTTAGTTATTTTTAAAAAGCCCACTCGCGCTCCCGTAAACATGTCTATATTGTAAACCACTGTTTAGACACTTACTATTTTCGCTCTGATATTAATACAAAGCGCGGCGTTGAGTTCCACCACAAAACACGCGATTATCTTAACACTCAGTACCTTCTACTTTCTACATATAGTAGAGATATGCGGGATACAGCGTAAAAAAATCCAAGCTGGGTTTGTTTTGTTTCTTTTTAGCTTTTTCTTATTTATAACAATTTTTTTCTTCGCAAAACCTTTTAACAACATCTGTTAAGAAAAAATGTTACTTGTACTTTCGGTATCCCTTTCGTATAATTAAATTACAGGTTATAATAATAATCGATCAACTTTTAAAGTTATTTAAATTGTTTCAATCGGGGGCGGCATGTGCCGGATACGTTTCTTTGGTACGGAAATCTTAACCGGAACTCCAAAACTGTTGAAATTTCATATTTACTGAAAGGGAATTTTATAAGTAAATATTTATATTTTTAAACGACTTATAACATGTCTGTTACCTGAGGTAAGAAATATTTCCCCGACTGGGAATCGAACTTACAACTGTGGTGATTACAGTCATTGTTTTGAGTCTCAAGCAGTATTTCGCGTACAACACAGTAGGCAAAGAGAAAGAACCTAGTGTTAAGACACTCCGTTCATATTAAGACACTTTCATTCCCGACTTTGTGCCAAATTTGCCTTGTTATCAGGATGAAGAAATGAAGATATCAAATATGTCATTCCCTCGGGTGGGAATTGAACCTACAACCTGTCACGTTTATATTCCCACTGGCTTGTGCCACGACTAGCACACTCACAAATCTATCACGAACCACGAATAAACTTCTCATGAATTATTTTTAACTAAAGGGCTATCCATAAAATGGCTTCCGATAAAAGCTTCACATGTTAAGTTTACTTTACGGAGTGCTTTTAAAAGCTCCTTATTATGAATTACTGTTTGTGTTTTTTAATTCCTAAAACGTCGATATCAATCTGTCTACATTTTGGTGTACTGAGATTAATATTTACATTGGTTTCTTAAATAGGGTTTAAAAAAACAAATGCAAATAAGATTCAACTGTTTAAATGTAAAAATGAAGAGTGGACCAGTAATATTTATGAATAAGACTAACTATACTGCTTGGAGAGAACCTAATGTTTCGAAAGTGCGCTCTCCTATTTTTGAGACTTTCTATGTTGAGTAACGGAACCTAACGCCGTTCAAGCGATATGTAGTGAATAAACTGTCTTAACATTAGATTCTACACCTATATTTAAGCCTTTGTATGTTGAGTAACGGAACTCAACGCTGTGCATTTAGGGAATATATGGGGATTCTCATTTTGCTAAGGTACAGCGTACCCAACAAGCTAAGCAAAATAATTGACAATTTGATTAGAGTGCTTCGAGGCGCAATCCAAGCTCCAGCTCCAGCATCACGAAGAGAACGGAGTACCAAACACTATAGTCATAAAAAATAAATAAATAATAACAATACAAAAAAAATATACGTACC
This sequence comes from Heliconius numata, assembly GCA_016802625.1. Lineage (NCBI taxonomy): Eukaryota > Metazoa > Arthropoda > Insecta > Lepidoptera > Nymphalidae > Heliconius > Heliconius numata. Next base: position 12,683 of record JAEBDU010010052.1, on the reverse strand, counting down.
GTAGTAGGTACTCATAAAAAGGTAATGACGTTAAGTAAAAGTCATTCCCCATTTCATCTCCAGCATCTCTATCATCTCGTTTCACATAAACAAATTTAACCATACAATAAATTTTATCAATTTCCAAATTTAGCTATCATTTACTGCCTCAAAATAATTTATTACAAAATTATAATATAAATTTGGGAAAGTTTACACAAACAAGTGTTTGTCGTAAGTCATTTTGTGTGAAAAGAGAAAAAAATATTTGTCATCGTTTATAATAATAAATGGACGGTTTTGAATGAAATTCTTTTATTATGCACCTATAGCAATGTACTCGTATATAGATATAGCTAGTACTATATTTTTATTGTCATTGCATTATATTATATTCCGGTGAAATCGTGATATTTTTTAATACTTTTTTAGCTTCACGGCGTATCCCGCATATTTAGAAGGGGTAGCCCGATGGAACCTTGTGTCAAGTGTCAAGACACTCCATCCCCCAATTTCCGCTGAATTCCGGAGGCATTGCGTATTGACACAAAACGAAAGAATAAATTTTAATAAATTGGCCTCTAAAATCTATATTTTATTACCTACTTAGTCTTATAACATTATCACAATTAATCGCTAATCAATGTTACTGAGAGTAAGTAAGCAAGAAGTCATTTAGATGCACAGCGGTCTATGTAAATGGGTGGCGGCTGGCAACTTGTCTATTTATAATTGGCTCGCTAAAACAATTGAACAAATTGATACAAACATTTCAAAGGTTAAATATAGTGAACTGAGCAAACTGTTAATCATTAATTCTAATTTATATTTTTTTTTATACTGTAAACGCTATGATTGTGGGTTCGATTCCCGCTTGGTTTAATGACTTTTGTTTATTTTCTCGTTCGGGTAAAATGACAAAGCGCAGCGTTGAGATCTGCCACTCAACACGCAAAATTTCGAAAATAAGGCGCAATGTAACCAGTAGAATGGTTTAATCTGCTGTATGAAATACGGCGTAAATATAAAAAAAAATATAGAATGAGTCCTTTGCAAAAATATATATATACCATTTATTCTCCTCAGTAGAGATCGAATACTTAACAGTTGCATTATACACAGTCTGCTAAGATGGCGCCGATATTCTGCGATTTTTCAAGTTCACGCTGTATCTGCACATAAATGGATAGAGAAAGGGAACCTGGGAGCTAATGTTAAAACACTCATTTTCCATTAAGACACTTCCGTACCCCATTATCCGCTGCATTCTAAAGGCATTGCGTGTTGAGTGGTGGAGTTCAACGCCGTGCTGTGCTTTGTCACCAGAGCGAAGAAATGAAAATATTTAATATTTGATTTCCTCTAAATATAAAATAAGATATATTTATTGATAAATAAATATTTCGTTGAACTTGATATACCATGTTTATCATTTAAATTATTTACATATATAATACACAAAACTCTTCCATTTCTGTATAACTGAGAAACAATACGGCGCAAACAAAACTACAACACTTAAAATGTTGAAATTTATCATGTAGAAACAGGAATTTGTAAGAATAATCCGGGGTTTTCCATTTTATACAAGGAAGAGGAAACTTTAAATTGAATCACGATTAAATTTTGTGTAATTCTGTGATATAAATACACATGTCAACTATTGTTGTTTGTTTATCAGAAGCGCGGCGGAGGAAGTCGTGGCGCAGGAGCACAACGGCTTGACTGTAACACGGCCGTTGTGGGTTCGATTCCCAATTGGGGGAATTAATTATTATTTACTAGTATTGTCCATAATTCTGGGGAAACTGAGAAGTGGATTGTCTTAACAGATTTCGAGGCATAGCATGTAGAGTGGCGGAGCTCAAAGCTGCGATTTGCCTTGTGACCAGAGCGAGGAAACCTAAATATTAGATAATACGTTTCCCCGAGTGGTAATCGAACCCATAACCGTCAGGGCTTACATTCACACGCTTGTATCACTGCCTCATATCGCTACATATGCAAAAACTACGCCAAGCTGAAAAAAAAATTGACAAAAGACAAATAACACATCTGACTATAGAAATTTTCAAATTCAAATAGCATTTGAAAAGTTCTTAGATATTTATTATTAGTGACATTTAAAATCAAGGTATATTTATAGCGCAGTTTACTCATGAAATCCGGTCACATGAGCGTCACGAGCACGCGGTCAATATGAAAATAACTTTTTAACAATTATAATGATTCTACCGCACGTAGACACTGGCTGAAAGTGTTCTTTTTGTGGTTTTTTTGGCTTCACACACTGTATTCTATATGTGGCAAGGTAAGCAGAGGGAAGTTTTAACCTTTTCTGAATTTCTCCCGAATTTTCGAGATATAGCGTGTTGTAAATAGTTATAGTAGAAGAATATTTTCTAGTGACGAAACTCAACTCTGAAAACCTTTTTCTTGTTGCCTGAAAGGGAAAAGAAAATATTAAACTCCCAAAATGGACAACAGTAAATAAGGGTAGTGTTGCCGATCGATAGTCGACTATCTATAGGCTATCGATATTCTATCGATAGTTGTCCGATAGTAGGACTATCGATGTTATAATCGATAGTATCGATATTTCGATAGTATCGACACTATCTATAGTTCAAAAGAGTACAATACTATCTCCCAGTCAGAAAGATATCGATACTATCGATAGTATCGATACTATTGAATTTCTAGGAAACAATAGTATCGATAGTATCAATAGTATCGATAGTATCGATACTATCGCGAATTAGCATACAATCGATAGTCCAAAACAATCGATAGTATCGATACTATCGATTCAATCGATACTATTGTTTCCTAGAGATTCAATAGTATCGATACTATCGATTGTATTGATGCTTTTCTGATTAGGAGATACGATACTATCGATAGTATTGCACTTCGCCGATAGTATTGTATTCTTCTAGACTATCGATAGTTTCAATACTATTGAAAATATCGATACTATCGATTGTCCTATCGATCGCATAGCCTTTTTTAGATTAAAACTATCGATTGCGAAACAATTGATAGTTTGGCAACGCTAGATAAGGGTAGAGTAGGCGGAGGGAATTTGAGAACCTTGTATTAAGACACACCGTTCCACACTTTCCACTCATTTTTTGGGACATTACTTATAGAGTGGCCGAACTCAAAGTGGCGTTTTGTCTCGTTACCAAAGTAAGAAAATATAAGTAACACTCAACGCACAACCATCGTGATTATACGACGTACCTCTGCGCCACAACGGCCTCAAATGGCCATACATATATGTGGGATAGTTTAAAGGTTTTATTAGTTTTTTGAGAGGTTTTATTAATTTAAAAAGATAAAATAATGTATATGTCAGAATTAGAGGAATAAGAAACAAGCTGTCACGAGTATAGAGAGTTTTTTTAGTGGGAATAGCCCACACATCCTTTGAGATAAATTAAAATAAAGAAAATATTATTAATTGTGATTGTTCTTCTTTCACCATTCCCACATATATACTTTTTAATAATATCATATACTATATGTATAATACATATTTTAGAGTGTTCAGAAATTTTGATAACTCTGAAAATCATAGATAAAGAACTAGATGAGATAAAACGTATAGGAAATATTTTATTGACATAATGTAATCAATAGAAAAATAAATAATCAAATAATCCACTAGAAGTGTTGTGACAGGTCGCGATAAGAATTTAAATAACTATTTTGATTCTTGTTTCATAAAATAAATATCTGTATATAAAGCAGCTTGATAAATGAATAATTTTAAAATAATCATTCCCCCATGTGAGAATCGAACCCACAATCATTGCGGCGCTGTGCCGCTACGCCACGATGGTTTATAATAATTATTGTTTATCAATGTAACAGGAATTATTAAATTGTAGAAATTAAGGAAATTTATATAATTATTTATAATTCAATAATTATGTTAAGAATTTTGTGCAGATGACATGACCATCGCACTTTCGCTTGAAATTAATAAATAACACAAGGACTCTGGAGGAAAAATTATATTTAACTTATTTATTTATAATTAATTATAATTAGTAAGTAGTAATTGAGATTGGCCCTTGTGAATTCCCCCATCGGGGGAATAAATATATTTCCAAACGCGATACCTTGAAAACTGAGCGGAAAGAAACAAAGGGAGAGTGCATCCAGAATTCGGGAACAGAAGAGATCCAGAAGCGGGGAACGGAAGTGTCTTAATGATTCTCCTCACATTAGGTTCCTAGGCTCCCTCTGTTTTTCAGTTAAAGTTTTTGTTATTATTTTTTTTATACTTGCAAGAATTACAATGACAGTACTAAATATAAAATAAGATAAATTTATAGCGCCGGCCGCAGGCGCGTGTATTGTTTATTTTTACCGCTTCACTTATGACTGTTATTGGAGGTCAAGGCACAACGAAGTTATCTTCCTTTGTAGAAACCAATTTTTGTGAATATTTTTTTCACGCTACATCTAGCATATAGCAGTGTAGTCAGAGATAACCTTATCTTAAGATACTTTGGTCCTCGCTCCACGTTTTGTCTTACCAGAGTGGGGAAATGAAATAAGCTTAAATATAATCATTTCCCCGATTGGGTATATCACCCACAACCATTGAAAACGCGCGATCGCACGAAAATACCTTAAAGTTAGTCCCCCGAACACACAATACCTCGAGAATTCAGCAAATATCTTAACGGGAACGGAGTATCTTAACATCAGTTTCAAAAGTTCCCTTTGTATACCCAATTATAAGCGGAGTACAGCGTGAAATTTAAAAAAAAAACAACTTAAGTATAGTCATTTCCCCGAGTAGGAATCGAACCCACCACCTACGCCACAGTCGGACGTTATATGTTAAAATGATATGTAAATACAACATATTTTGATACAGATCGATGGTGCAATTACACGAGTCTTTAAGGAACTGACAAGATCAATTTATTTGGACTAAACTATTCAAATCCCTTGCAACTGATGAAAAGTCGCGGCACAATGCTCAGCAACCGTTACCCAATAGATAACAAGATTATAACCGTATGTTTATATTATGTAATGGAAATAAAGAATAAAAATATGATTTTTTTTAACTTTACACTGTTTCTTTAACACAAAAGGTTCCTATTAAAAAAATGCGTTCCCCACTTTCCGTCGAATTTGTGAGACATAACGCCATAAGCCATCCATGAGTGGCGGAACTCATCGCCGTGCTTTGCCTTTCTACCACAGAAATATCCATCGAGAGGTAATCTAACCCACAATCGTGCTTACAGCCGCACCACGATCATATTTATATTGTATAGAATATATTTGTATATATGTATATTGTATTCATATTTAATAGTTATGTTTAATGGTGCATATATGATGTACTTACACACTTTTTATTTATATTTTTTATTAACAATTTCTGATTCACTATACTGATTGCCTTTACTGCTATTTTCCACTTATCCACTGGCTGGCTGGCTTGTGTGGCGGGCTGGTTGGAACCTGGAAGAAATCTCTTCTAAAGATAAGTCCACCATTGTAAATGAAATTCCAAAATGCATTTTCTAATATGTATGAATTTAGTGCAATAAAAAATATATAATTACATACATACAATAATTTTCTTATCTTGACAAATAAGCTTAAAGGATTGACCTGGTGTTACTAGGGCGAAGCGACACAGATTTATTTAGGCGCGCGTCACGTGGCCACAGCTCTATAATGATGAAACTCGGTTACTCATAAATATTTATATTGACTTCTATTTACATGGATTACAACAGAGTGATTTGGAATACGTGCCCATGATCATGGTGCAGGTGGTTGGCAATTCAATTCTCGTATCTATTTTAAGCATTTTGCCTTAAGTGAGTTAAGGCCAAAATCGTAAATAAGTTTGTAAAAAAGTATCAGTATTTTGTTTCCCCATAACAGTGACAACCTAGTGTTAAAACACTCTATTTACTATATTTCTACTTAATTTTGAGACACGTATTTAGTGAGGGAATGATAATATGAATTTTGTAAACATTATTTAACGGATTGAACACACAGACTGACAGACAGATTGGAACGATGATCGAGAAATTTAATATAATTCATTCCCACTATTAGGAATTAACCCACAACCGTTTCGTTTATATTAAGACGATGTGCTACTGCGCTGCGAGGGTGACTCTTAATTGACGATATTTTTTATTAAAATACTAAAGACTTTTCAATAGTAAATTTATTTACGTCCTCTTAGTCATTGTTCAATATCGAGACTTGAGAAATAAGGTATTGGGATTTCACCTGATACACTAAAGAAAAATATTTTAAGGATAAATTGATTTTTAACTAACACAATAGGTATCTATGATGATATCTTTTGTGATGATGTGGATGTTATTTTTTTTTATTTCCCGTTGTAGCAGGGTAGGCAGAGGGAACCAATGTTTATATATTTTCTGTTCCCAGCTTATCAATTTTTGAAATATTGCATGTTGGTTGCCGGAACTGAACGTCGTTCTTTGTTTGTTACCAGAATTAATATTTTATTCCCTCGAATGGGAATCGAACCCAGTAACAGCACTGCGTCAAGAAGGCCTAATTTTGCAATTATACCGCAAATAAAACACTGCAAATCACGTACAGAATACAAGAAATACAATAAAAAAAATATAATGAACTCGAGCCCTTCGTCCAGTTATTTGTATGGAAAATGTATAATTTCAAAGATTACCCACCATTTCAGATGAAGCGATTACAGAATACGATATTGTTGTTCCTGTGCTTTAAAATATAAATAAGCTTCGAACTCACATCTCCGCGTTTGTAACCTACGCGTGCACTTTAATAAGAAAAATCTATTTGTCATTAAAACTTGAAAAAAGTTTTAATTCTTTCTTTACAATTAAAAAATCTAATATAGTTCATTGAAATGTTTCCGTTTTATCTAGTCTAATGGTAATCTAAAAACTTTAATATTAATACCGCGATCAAATTAAAAAAAAAATACAGTCGAATTGATAACCTCCTTTTCTTACAGAAGTCGGTTAAAAAATAAATGTCAAAAGACTTATATATATTATAAGTTAAAATAAATTTCACATAGAAAATAAAACAAGGATTTAGTATATGATATTCTTGACGACACTTAGTATACCTACTAGTTTACTTGAGTAAACAGATTAAAACCGTTTCTGGGATGAACTCTTCCCCATAGTCAATAATTTCTTGGTATTTCTGACCGCAAATTCCCGTATTTAAATATATGGCTAGGCGCACGTCTACATTTACAATATTAAACAATTATATTTTCTTATTAACTTGTTTCAGAAAATAGGAACAGATGCGTTTTCTGCTAGAGGTAAGTTAAATCGACCAGTAAATAATTATATCTGTAAATCTTGATATAAAATTAGATGTGGTATGCGGTGTTGAGTTCCACAGGACTACACACTATATCTAGATTTGGGCGGAAAATAAGAGAAAGAAGTGTCTTGGCACTAGATTTTTACTGCTTGCCCTTCTTTTCGGTACATAATGTGAAGCTAAAACTTAAAACAAATTTTACCTATTTTGACGGGATAAACGCAAAGATCTTAGTGAAAAACACTATGTTCTCAAATTTTCGGTTCTTTTGAGAAAATTCGTGCTATTTTAATAAAAAAACAGCCTTTGCCTTAAAAGACTGAGTAAAAAATGTGACCTCTATCAAATGATTATAAATGTGAATAAGATTTGAAGCTACGACCATCACATCATCGTAATCAATCTAAGTAGTATTTTTTGTGTACCTAATTGAAATATTCAATTTCTATGAAGTAAGCTTTTCTTTTAATAATTACTTTCTCTTAAAGGCATTTTATGATCTATTCTAACAATATTATTTCATCATCTCCACAACGTATTAAAATGACTTCAAAATAAAACACATTTCCTATAATTTTGCTTGCGTTTTCCCTACGAACATCTAATTGATTTATTAGTAATTTTTATTTGTATACGTGTTTACCAACATGTATTCCTGGAGTCTTGATGTCCTTTTAAATATACATAGCCCTTCGTGGCACAGTGAGACACCGTCTGACTGCGAGTTCATATTGTGGGTTCGATGGAGGATTTGTTTAACTTTTGTTTTGCGGCAATGAGAACTGTTGAGTAACATGAAATGTATCAGATTCGACCGGGAAATAAAGAACGAAGTGTCTTAACACTAAGCTTACTTTACCTACCCTACTTAGGAATAAAGCAGGAAACTGTAAAATAATTATTGTATTTAAAACGTACGTATGTATATAAAATTCCTCCGTTTCCGAGTGACTGACAGACTACAAACAAACGATTTCGCAAAATTTCTACGGGAACAGGAAAAAAGGGGATTTTCCATTTTACATTTTAAAGTCCAAATAAAAAGCTGCGGATTATACAAAGAAATGTTAGTGATCAATCGTAATCGTCGCTTATTCTAAGAATATGTCTTCACATAGCAGGGAAGGCGGAGGGAACCTAATGTTAAGACACTAAGTTCCCATTAAGATACTTCCGCTCTCCATTTTCATATTGCATAACATATTGATTGGGATAATTCAACGCTGTGCTTTGGCCCGTTACCAGAGCGAGAAAATGAAAAGATTAAATATATCATTTCCTCGAGTGGGAATCAAACCCACAACCTGTCGTGAATATAAACGCACGCTTATTCCCCTAAGACACAACTACCCTGTACTAGGTTTTTAACTTTATAACTATTTCAGATATAGAAGAAAACGTAACATGAACTTGGTAAATAAGTGGAATAGATTTTGTTTTAATAGTGATATCGAAAATACTAAACTCATTGACGTCAATAAGATTTCTAATGACTATTTACATAAGTTGGCGCCTACATGCAATATTTATGATACGACTAAAAGTATTTGCATATATAGATATTATTAAAAAAACAACTACCAACCGAACAAGCGTGAGTCGGGCTCGCCCACCGAGTGTTCCGTACAAAAATTTAAAATCTCGAGTCTTTTCTGAAATTCAAACTTAGCATAGCCAGAGAGCCCTTTCATCTAATACCTCACTTAAAAACCTTCATACATAATTTTACCCTCCCTTTTAAGGTTATTTTTAGGATATAACCACAAATCTATAGTTTTCAGATTTTTTGCCGAAGTACTACTACCACTAGTTCAATTGAAGTATCAAATGAAAAGGCTCTGGTTAAGCTAAGCCGGAATTTTAAAAAAAGCTCGAGACCAACAATTTTTAAACGGAACCTTCGCTCAGGCTCGCCCGAGCCTGACTCGCTATTATTAGGTTTTTTTTATTGCTCTACACTATACAAAAAAATTCCCCAGTTACATTTTTTTTTTAAATATGCGTCACTTTTGTATTTTTTGAACTTCGATGTATCCCGCGTATAACGCCGTAAACCTATTCGCAGTTCCCAACTTACTGTCAATACTCTCCGTTCCCCACTTTCAACCCAATCTTCGAGACATTATATGTTGAATGACGACACTATATATATATGTAAATTAGTCCAAATTATGTTTCTTGTATTATTATCCTTTGACCGTAGCAACTCTACAACCGGATTGACAACAATAACATAATTATATTTTTAATTAATTCAATTTAATTTATATTTTTGAATAAATTATAATATTGTACAAGGTAATAATTATAAAATATATCAAATATATAATATTAAATATTGGATATATTTTTTTATTTTACATAAATTATGAATATAATAGGCTTTCAAACCATTCACTTGTGGTTAGCAACTCCGTTGTCTGTCCACGCGCCAGTAAAAATAAGTTATAAGTTCACAGCCAGCCACTATATAAGATAAGCAACCTCAGTGAAGCTTCAGCTTCTGTTCATTACAACACTTTTCAATTTTTTTAATCTACAAAATAAATTATCTTTATTCAGCTCCTTAATTTCTCCTTTTTCAGTTGCAGTTGCGGATAAGGCATTTATCCGACATAATAGAGGAGATGTCTATCTCATACTAGTTTTCGTATCGCAAAAGGATTGCTTTTTTTAATTTAGGCATAATTAGAAGCATATCTGCGGTACGATGGACTCTAGTAAAAAAAAACTGCATCTTTACAGTTTTTACTGCATAGCAGGGTATAGATAACTTAATAATAAGACACTATTTTCTCCACTTTCCGTCGAATTTTAAAAATATCGAGTAGCGGTAATCTACGCTACGTTAAAGTCGTTTACCAGCGGAGAAATAGAAAAAAAATGTAATCACCCCCTCTAATGAGAATCGAACCCACAAATTCTCATTTTTAATCAGTGTTCTATCCCACACTGCAATGTTGGCATCAAAAGTCAAACAACCACTTTAAAATTGTATCAAACGTCACTATTGACTAAAAACTTGTATTAAGTTGCACCAGAGATTGCATATTGTTTATTTATAGATGACTAGGGCCAGTCCCGTCGCCTGCAAGTTATTTTATGCCTTTTGGTATAATAAATTATTAAATTGTTTTCACAAAATAATTATACTAGTATAGAATTTACGATTAAGATCGTCGTGGAGTGGAGGTGCGCACAAGCATGCGACTATAAACGCGACGTTGGTGGGTTCGATCCCACTCGAAGGAATGAAATATATTTAATATTTTCATTACTTCGCTCTGGTAAGGAGGTAAGGCGCGGCGTCGAGTTTCGCTATTCAACCCGCAATACCTTCAAAATTTGGCGGAAAATGGGGAATGGAGTGTCTTAACACTAGGTTCTAGGTTCCCTCTGCCTACCCTGCTGTGTGCGGGATACAGCGAGAAGCTGATTTGATTTATTCGAGGATGAAGTATCAATGATACTGGAGGAAGTTGACGCCAAATACATGTAGACCCTTCAGAGCGTATGGGAATATGCAGGGACCATAGCCATTAGCACGCCTCTCCGTCTGGATAAGCATATAAGGATAAAGCGTAAAAAGAAAAGGAAGGAGTATCCACATTACTTATGGAAAGCAAAAAACCCATATGTTATCTTATAAGTGAAAAATCCACCACTCTATTTAACAACTTCATATAAAAGTTATTGAATTAAAGTGTTTAATGGAAAATACTATTTGATAAAAAAACCCCATACTTATTAGGTAATTACTATAAGATTAATATTTTTACTCGCCACTTGCATATGTATCCCGTATATATTTTTCCCATATATTTCGTACCCTACTGAATAGGTGGGGAACGGAATGTCTTAAAACTAGCTTCCATCTGCCTACCAGTGAATCTGCCAGTGTTTGGAAAACATAATGTCTTAACACTTGGTTTCCTCCGCCTATCCTGCTATTTGCGGAACTGTATTCCACAAAGAAAACAGAGGAAAAAATTTGAGTTCCAATATGATATGTAATTTTGTTTCAACAAAAATTCACCAAAATGAGTTTGGACAAACACACATCGTACTTTGTATCACTATCCATTATCTGTAGGAGTTAAAAATTTGGAAAATACGTTGATGACAAACTGAGAGTGTGATAAGGACTTCTTGAAAATCTCGTATAGATTTCAGTAAAATAGATGGATTATCTTTTTCTGATAATAATGTATGAATTGTCAGGACCTTCTAATAATAGCTTTGTTATGTAGCCATAATGGCGTAGTGGGTCAACTGTACTGACTGTAAAATCGACAGTAATGTGTTCAATTCGCTCACGGGGAACCTAAATATCTGGCAGACGAGACCTTGAATTCCACCACCACACACTCAATATGCAATGTCCCGAAAATTTTCCTGGGAATAAGCTATAAAACTTTTCTTATGAAAGTGGAAAAATCAAAATATAAATATCCCCTGAGTGAGAATTGAACTTACTATTATCACAACTAGAGAGTAAGTTTATTCCCTACCCAAAACAGTGTCTACACACTATCAGACTATTAAACTAATAATAGCTACATAAGTTTATTTACACGTTATTGATAAGTATTACAGTTATTTGATTTACAATGCTACTAGATAACATATTTAATTTAAACGGTTATAAAATAAGTAATTAATTCGTTGGCGCCTATATTTCAAATTGAAGTTATCAGACCGTCACGTCGAGGCGCACGACGGTTGTGGGTTCAATTCCCACCAGGAATAAATTATTTTCCGTCCTTTGGTAACAAGACAAAGCGCGGCGGCAGGTCCCGCCACATTTCTCATCTATAGGTTCCCACTGTGTACGCTATTATATTTGAATAAAGGGGAAAGGTAAAAAACCGGCCAAGTGCGAGTCGAACTCGCGCACGACGAGTTCTGTACCATCATCTGCGAAATGTCGAACTACCACGGTTCTTGAGATACAACCTTTTGATAGACGGAGTAGATAGAGTTATAAATAATAAACAGGTATAGACGAAGTGATTAAAATTATTTTATTCTTGGGTTTTGCCTCACTGAAGAAAATATCCCTAAGTGAGCGGAAAGTAGAAATAGGAATTTCTCACCAATAAATTCTTTCTGCTTATTATATAAAATGTGGAGACAGTGCATTGACAAAAAAAATACTATCACACAGTAGGGCCGACATTGTGAACCTGGAAACCTGTCTGAATGGAGTACAGTGTCGAAACACTACTGTCCCCATTCAGACACTTCCGTGTTCAATCTCCGCTGAATTCTCAAACCATAGATAAAATCACTCTATAAATACAAAAGAAAAAGAAAAATCAAACAAAATTCCCATACAAACCAATACAATTTCC
>JAEBDU010010051.1:0-26582 GCA_016802625.1 Heliconius numata | reverse complement strand
CCAATCATTTGGGAGAACAAAAATGGTAAAACTATAATAATAATAATGATAATCGAATTCATAACCGTCGCGTTTATAATCGTACGCCTATGCCCCTGTTCTACTACGACTGTTTTTTTATTTTTTTTTTATATAATTAGCGGTATTCAATATATTTAAGAATACTAGTTACGATGCTATGTAACTCAGAGTCTCCTTTCACCAAAATAATGTTAGTTGTTTTTAAATTACCATAATATCTTAATGTTGTATTTAGAATATGTAAAAGGCAATACTGGTTTCTGGGTTAGAGTTAACAAAATCTTTTATATTAAAATATATGTATTTCTAGTATAATTGAGGCCAGTCGGTGCGAAGGGGCACAGTGTGATTGTAAGCGCGACTGGTTGTGGGTTCGATGTCCACTCGACGAAATTAAATATCCATTTAAATTTATATTTTCACTTCTTCGCTTGAAAATGGGGAATGGGGAACTGAGTTTCTTAACACTATGTTTCCTCTGCCTACCCTTTTACATGCGGGATATTGCGTGAAGCTAATATTTAAGCAATGACGTGTTAATCACTATTCATATAAGTTAAAGTATCTTCCATACCAAATAGCATAATATTTTACGAGTTTGTATAAGGGGAAAGGGGCAGTTCAAAGTCAATGCCAACATTACACAGCAAATCTATATTTAATTAAACTTTCACAAACACCAAAACATTTAATAATAATAGAGAAAAATAATAATTCACTTTTACTTATCTAACGGAAACATTTTAAAAATGAAAACGAATATTCAACAAATTGTTATATTACCTATACATTTATTTTGCATAACAGAACTGGTTTAGACTCGAGATCGATACAAGATGTTACATCGATAAAAGCTTAGTAATTTATTGGATAGTTAAAAAGAAAAGGTATTTCACATATACGGATATAGGATAATTTGCTACTATTAAATTTAGTCGATATTAGTCGTTGGCATATTTATTTTTATCATATTATGCAATATACCTACGTAGTTTATATAGATATATGTAGAGAATTTTCACTTTTAAGGCTATTTTAGGGTTCCGTACCTCATATGGTAAAAACGGAATCCTTAGGTATACGATCACGTTGATGTCCGTCTATCAAGAGCATTTATTTCAAGATTGCCAAAAAAATAATAGAATACTTACCTACAGTTATGAAATTTGGCATAAAGTGAGAATTTCCAATATAATTATAGGAAAAAAATTAAATTTATAAATATTTCTTACAAAAAAAAACCATTATAAACTTATATTTCTAGCTTATTTTATTCACAATGAGTGCATATGCCCGCAAATTCAAGTTTGTTAACTTTGTAAGTTGTATTTTCCGTTGACCTACATCCTGAAATTGGTACGGAAGCCTCGGTGAGCCTCGGAAAGTCCCACTCGGACTTAACCGGTTTTATATTTTTTAATTAAGGACTATAGAACGATATACATTATATGGATAAAATCTAACGTAGATCTGGCTTGAGCATGTAATATTGTATTGAACAATAATGTTTGTGGCTGCAATTTTTTTTCAGAGCTTGATATACTTCATTATTTGATAAATCTCCAATATAATTATTTTTAATTAATTATTTCCGTAGAGTTTGATATTTGTATAGGTAAAACTATTAGAAATATGAGTAATTTAGATTTTTTTGTATCACTACTTGAAATTAAATTTAAAATAGGACATCCTGTTAAAAATGTACACTATTTGAAAATAATTTCTTTATTATCATTGAAATTAAAACTATTCTTTATTTTTTATAATTTATTGTGAAAGAGACAAGGCGTGAACGTAAAAACGATAAATCATTGCTCTCCACACGCATTATTTATCAATTTACTGAGGTATGTTATAAAATATGTTTTTTTTTTTTTTCTATTTTACTCTACCAATTACCGTTGTGTGCCGCCATATCCTCCTCCAGAATTCGACATAAAATGGGGAACGGAGTGTCTTAACACTAGGTTCCCTTTGCTTACCCTGTTGTGTGCAGGATACAGCGTGAAGCTGATTTTAACTATTATTATGGAACATATATTATTATCATTAAATATATAACTTTTTTTTATTAAATATATGTTATTATCATTAAATGTATTATAATTATTAAATATATAACAATTATTATCACCTTATATTGATCTTGCATGACGAAGGAGCAAAGATCAGAAAGTAGATCGTTAACTCAGCTTAACCGTGCTATGTCAATTTATACTACAGTTTAATGACAGGTTTAATAAGAGCTATTGCGGTCTAAGCTTGAGCGCAAAACGATCGATAAATTGTATGTTTCTGTGTTATTTGTACGTAATTATTCATTTTTAGGGTTCCGTACCTTAAAAAGTAAAATGGGAACACTTATAGGATCAGTTTGTTGTAGTAAGCTGAAATTAATATCAAATATTTAAGTATAATGATCTCTTGAAGCCCAGATAACTATTAAGGCTAAATTGAACCGATCAAAAGCTACGAGTTTGGGGGTTAATGTTGTCCGCGTCCGTAGGCGAAGTCCAATATGGGCTTCATGACTCTAGATACCCTACACGTGACCCCTGGGCAGTGCTAAATGGACAACACTCTTTCCGGTGGTAGGCTTCGGCCGTGGCTGGTTACCACCCTACAAGCTAAATCGTGCCGCCAAGCGGTATCCCCGCGTTCCGGTACGCAGCTAGTAGTAGCCTACTTGGAGGTTGGGTCTGTGCAGTTGCATCTTGACAGTAAGCGGTTTGGAGCACCTGATTGTTGCGGCACCGGGAGTCTGGCTCTGGAGGCTAGCGGGATCCGAAGCACGGTGCACCGCTGGCCGACCGTAGGCAGTTGGGGGCCCAAGTAGCGGGAAAGCCACCCGTGAAAGGCTGCCCCGCCACCTAACGAAAAATCCCGGGTTGTTCCACCTTGCCGGTTGGCGACCGGATGGGAGGACCAGGTGAGCATCCCCGGGGGGGTTCGGGCGTCCCCGCGGTCTCCAGGCCAGCCTCTTCTGTGTGTGGTCGCAATCAGTTTCCTCCTCTGGCTAAATGAGTCAAGATGCCTCGCACAACTGCCTTCCTCCTACCTATTCACTTCTTCCCTCTTTCTCAATAAAATATATATATATATATATGAAGCACAAAAACAGAAACAAGGTTAAACAGCGGTTGCACGTCCTCCCAATGAAAGTGCACCTCACCAATATTCGAGGCTTGCACTCAAATATCAACGCCGTCCACTACCACCTTGAGACCGAAAGACCGCATCTTCTGTTCTTAACTGAGACACAGATCAAATGTCCAGCTGACGCGTCGTACCTCAACTACCCTGGCTACTCCTTAGAATATAGGTTCGAACCACGAGCAGGGGTCTGCGTGTACGTTCGCGATGACATCTGCATCAAGCGTCTCAAAAACCTTGAGATACCAGGTTTGTCTGTACTTTGGGTACTGGTCGATACTGGAGCTACGCAAAATGTGTATGCTGGTGTCTACCGCTCGCACAGTGGAGACCCGGAGACAACCAGGCTCTTTGATCACCTCAGCGAAGCCGCTGACGAGGCTCAGCAGAAGTACCCAACCGCACAGTTATTCGTTCTGGGGGACTTCAATGCTCACCACAAGGAGTGGCTGTTCCCATACCAGACGACTGACCACGCCGGACGAGAGGCGCGTAAATTTTCATTATCGCAAAATCTCTCCCAGCTGGTCAACTGTGCGACGAGGGTCCCCGATGTAGAGTCTCACACAACTAATTGCTTAGACCTTCTGCTGACTACGGACCCAGACCGATGCTCTGTGGCAGTTACGGCCCCTTTGGGCACCTCTGACCACTGTCTGGTGAAGTTTGTATCCGTGTACTCACCACCCGATCAGGGCCCTTGTGGTATAAGACGGGTGTGGCGATACAAGTCAGCAGACTGGGATGAGATTCGCCACTTCTTTTCGGCTTATCCTTGGAGATCTTGTTTTTCTTCAGGAGAACCGTCGAGCTGCGCAGAAGCCATAACGGAAGTCATACGGCAGGGCATGGAATATTTTATACCATACTCTGATATTCCTTCTGGCAGTAAAGCTCGCCCATGGTTTGACGCTGACTGTAACCGTGCAGAAGCGCGGAAACAGGAGGCGTATAACGTCTGGGCTGATGCTCGCACGCGCAAAGCTCCGAATACTCGAGAACTGAAGAAAAACTTCAACAGGGCCTCCAAGCTAGGTAAAAAAGAATTACGTAGAGCTCGTTTCGAGCACGTTCGTAAAATAGGCGCAAAGCTTGCCTCGTACCCAGCGGGTAGTAAAGCATTCTGGTCGCTCGCGAAGGCAGTCGAAGCGAACTTCTGTCGATCCTCTTTGCCGCCCTTGCAGAGGCCAGATGGTGCGCTTGCTCACACTGCGATAGAGAAAGCCAACTTGTTCGCTTCTCTTTTTGCGGAAAATTCGCGTCTAGATGACGCAGGTAAATCACCACCATCTTTGCCGTACGCCGACTGCTCTATGGCAGCTGTCCGCATTCGCCAAAAAGAGATACGCGTGGCCCTGCAAAATCTAGACGTGAATAAGGCGAGCGGCCCAGACGGCATTCCTGCAATTGTACTGCGTAACTGTGCGCCTGAATTGTCCCCGGTTCTGACACGCCTGTTTCGACTCTCACTAGAGACTGGAGTAGTGCCCAAATCGTGGAAGCTTGCAAATGTACAACCTGTGCCCAAAAAAGGCAGTCGGGCAGATCCTGCCAACTACAGGCCGATATCGGTCACCTCTATACTCTGCAAGACTATGGAGCGTGTACTGAATAAAAGGCTTGTGGCATATCTGGAGGAAAATGATCTCCTAAGCGATAGCCAGTACGGATTTCGTAAAGGGCGATCGACGGGAGATCTGCTTGTGTATGCCACTCACATATGGAGCGAGGCTATCGAGAGATATGGTGAGGCCCTTGCCGTGTCTCTCGATATCTCTAAAGCCTTTGACAGGGTCTGGCATGCAAGCCTTATAAGTAAGCTTCCCGCATATGGACTACCGGCTGACCTTTGCAAATGGATATCAGACTTCTTGAGTGAGCGATCGATACAAGTGGTTCTAGATGGCCGCGTATCTGATCAACAGGCTATAAATGCCGGAGTTCCTCAAGGATCCGTTCTGTCTGCAACCCTATTCCTGCTGCACATCAACGATATGTTAACACCCGGTATCGTTGGGTACGCTGATGACAGCACGGTTGTTGAAAGATATCTATCCAATGCAAAGGCCAGCCGGATCGAAATCCAATCTTGTCGAGAGTCTATGATCGATCGACTGAACCTGGCACTTCAGGGCGTCTCCGAATGGGGCGATGCCAATCTAGTTAGGTTTAATGCTACTAAAACTCAGGCGTGTTTATTTTCCGTAAAACGGAGCCCCTTCGATCTTGCTCCGACTTTCCGAGATGTACCCGTGCCGATAGCTGACCATCTCGAGCTTCTTGGCATGAACCTTACGTCAGATTTGAACTTTGGACGTTACATCGAGTCTTTGGCCGCAACTGCAGCTAAAAAACTTGGTGTCCTATCAAAGGTTAGGCAGTATTTCACTCCGGGACAGCTTCTTCAACTCTATAAAGCACAAGTCCGATCGAGTATGGAGTACTGCTGCCACCTTTGGGACGGATCTGCTAAATATCAACTAGCGACCTTAGACTCAATTGAAAATCGCGCCAAGAAACTCATTGGCAATACAGCGATTGTTCAGGCAAAGCTGCAAAGCCTTGAGCATCGCCGAAAAGTAGCTTGCCTGACAATATTCTACAGGATACATTTCGGAGAGTGTGCAGCGGCGCTGCATGACTTGGTGCCCTCTTCTCCTTTCTATCTGCGGGACAGTAGACGTAGGCAGGGATTTCACCCGTACGTCGTCGATATACCACCTTTTCGTACGCAGCGCTTCGCCTCCACTTTCCTGATGCGAACGGCTAAGGAGTGGAACTCCCTGCCTGCTGAACTGTTCCCTGACAAATATAACCTGGCCCTCTTTAAAAAACTAGTGAATAGGTACTATCTAGGCAAGCATGCTCCACCTTCGTCCGCATCTTCACTTACCACCAGGTGAGATAGCGGACAAATGCTTGCCTATCAACAATAAAAAAAAAAACCGGTGGAAATGAGTATTTATCAAATTGATTGAAATTCGTCTCGTGACCTAAACCTGTAGGGTCGCCCGAAGATCTTCAGTTACGAAATTTGGCACGAAGTGAAAAATAAAAATAAAAATAAAGGAAAACATCTGATAAGTGAAAACTTATAGCACTATTACAGAAAAAAAAATCATTATAAATTTATAATTGTAGTTCTTACAACCGCAATGTTATATACAACTTGTGATAGTTGTCAACTATCATAATTAGTACTACCCGTTGGTCTATAATGCTCAAATTGGTACGGAACCCTCGGTGTACGAGCCTGATTCGCGTTTGGCGGGATTTTTATATCATGCTTAAACATTCTTATATTTTTTCGAGATTTTAATATAACAGTAAAACATTTTCAAAGGTATCTTTATAATAATAAGATATAAAAAAATATTTTCTAACACATTGGATATTACATAACCTAAAAATTTCTCTTTCAAGATAACCAGCGTGGTCAGTTAATTGATATTCTTTATTAAATATAATTTAAAGGCATAACTTTCGACGAATTTCTGGTATATTAAATGCCTAAAGGGAATTATAAAATTAATTGAAGCTCATCGCTTATCGCTTATGTAATGGTTGCCAGGCTAGTTGTGGCGAAGCGTGTGACTGTAAATACAACAGATGAAAAAATTGAGGAAATGAAATATTTAATATTTCCGTTTTCCGCACTGGCGTCGAGGCAAAGTGCGGCGTTAAGTTCCGCCACTCAAAATGCAATGATTCTAGAATTAGGCGGAAAGTGGGGAGCTTAGTGTCTTAATACTAGACTCCCTCTGCGTACCCTGCTACATGCGGGATACAGCGTGAAGCGAGTGAAAAAAAATATGATCATTTATATTATGAATAATAATTCGTAAAATCCACGGCATAGAGCGAAAGTTAGTAACGTGACCAACATTGAGAAATCTCGTTTATATTCACTAGTTCATGTCAACTATTTAGACTTGTTTACATAAATGGCTGACAGCTGTCACCAGTTTAACTAAACCTCATTTATAAGGTTCATAGCTTTGTTACAGTACGACCAACGAGTTGTGGTCACAATGAAGTCACCTATAAATGGATGTGCAGATCGAATTTGATGGTTTTTTTTACTTCTGAAAATGCATAAAAGATCAGTAAATCTAACTTTAGGGAGGCCACGACAGGTTGACCGTACTGTACTTGGCTTACGTGCGATTATTAAATATAATTTGTATATCTATATAATAATCTATTACATTGGGTATAAATACGTATTTTTTTCAAGAATAGAACAAATTACTTTACAAGTAAGTATATACAATATTTAATAACGCATTTATTTACATGAAAATGTATTTTTAATTATCTATTAGGCATTCATTGTTATCGTGTTAATACACAGTTAGTGCTAAACGCTTTTATTTATGTCGATATTATATAAAGCGTTGAACTAACAAGTGTAAGAGAAACTCTTTTAATAATATTTCAAAGATATATAGCTAATTGTGTTTATTTAACTAAAACTTATTTTTTGTGACTGTAATCGAATCCATATCTTTTTCTAAGTAAATATAGAAATATGTTTTTGTCAGGAAATTATAGGGTCATAGATATGACTATATGGTTTGAATTTAAACTCGATATCTCCAAGCGTTCCTGACATAAAGGGTCTTGACAGACAGATAGGCGGGCAACAGAGTGCCTTATAAGATTATAAGGGTTCCTTTTTTCCTTTAAAAGTACGGAACCCTAAAAATAGTTGCGAACCGATTGTTGTCTAAATATATCTATAAATATTAACAGATCTAAAGTGTGGTCATAAAATCAGTATAACATAATATTAAATTGAAAATGTTATTCTAGTACGTGTTCGAAAGTTGCTTCGATGCCTTTATCAATAACATTAGAAAATAGCTAACAATCTTTAAAGGATTGAATAAATTTTAATTCCGTTTAGGAGCTAGCGTGCCGATGAAAACAGATATTCTATTTTATTATAATTTTATTGTATTCTTTCATTCCTTCAGAATACATAGAAAAATGGTGAGCGGAGTGTCTTAATTGTAGGCTTTCTCTGCTACATGTGAGATGCAGTGAGAAGCTAAAATCTTATATTTATTAAGCCATTAAAAATACATCTACCCTCAATAAACAATAACAAATAGTTCGCGTTTATTTACATACAATACATAATATATTATTTAACGAGTATTTCACAAGAATATTCTAATAGCCGTAAGCTGCAACGACAGTGAAACTTAATAAACTTCCGATACGAATCTCTCAAAGTAGGGTAAACCTGTAACTGTACGCTGCGAGGGTAACTGACTGACTGACTTGCGGTGTTACCGTTACAATAACCAATGTGAGCTTTTTGATTGAATTCGACGCTATAAAACTCGGTCAGGTCTATAGATAGCATCACATATGGTTTAGGTGATTTTGTTTTTGCTTTTTTTTTATATAGAAATTAGTGGACCCGAACGCGGCTACGCCCGCTTGAGCTATACGAATATTTATTAAATATATTTATGAAATTATTTTCAGTTTTCAATAGAAAGATACGTTAAGTAAGCTCATTTTGGGTGACGTTTTCTAACAACAAACTTTGCAAATCGTGGCTTAACAACGGTCGGTTGTTATTAACATGGCGGAATAAATTGCATGTCAAATTAATAAGTATTTTAATATATTGGTATATATCGAAAATACAAATATGAGAAAAAAGTATAAAGTTAGTGTTAGCGTACAAATGTAAATGTGGGTAGATTTAGGTGAAAGAAAAACAACTTTTATTGTAGTAGAATTGTGTCAAACGGGCACAGTTGCTTGAAGGCGGAAGCCCTGATTGGAAGGTATCTAGTGTGTAGTGTTGTTATTGAGTGATACATATCACTTATTGTAATTACGTGGAACCTCTATCTGAGTACGTTGGAAACATATAGACGGTATGTGTTTTTATCGTGTTTTATTTTAAAAACATTAACAGCTTCCGTTTTCTAACATTAGATATATTGTTATAATATTTGTTAAACAAGCCAGCAGGTCAGTGGTGCAGGGGTTAAGCGTGTGATTATAAACGCGACAGGTTGAGAGTTCGATTGCCACTCGACAAAATGAAATATTGCCCGACTCGCGCTTGTCCGGTTTTTTTAATATTAGTATTAACATCATAATTTTTACTTAGGTCAACGGAAAATTCTAATAGATTAAAAAAAATCCTAACAGGTTCCGTTAGGCACTTCACTTAGTAAAAGTAAAACACTGTTTAGTGTTTTACTTTTCAATAGTGAATAACTCGTTCTAATTTACTTAAAACTGTAAACACAAAACACGTGTATATTTTGGCGTAATTTTTAAAAAAAACTATATTGAGGCACTCGGGGGAATAAATTATTATTTATTAATATTCTCATTTTCTTTCTGAAACTAAAGCAAAAACGCGGTGTTAAATTCCACCCCTCAAGACGCAATGCATCGAAAAATTCGGCGGGAAGTGGGGAACAATGTGTATTGACACTAGGTTCCCTCTACCTACTCTGCTATATGCGGCATATAGCGTGAAATTAAAAAAAAACTATAACGCTAGTTCCAAATGCAGCTTATTAAAGCACTTCCACAGTTTGCAATGGACACGCAAATAATCTTTAAACATATCATATAACTAAAAATGTAATCGTAACTTACCATTTTTTTAGAAACCTAGTGTTACGACACTCCGTTTCCTATTTTCCGCCGAAATCTGGAGGCATTGTGTGTTGAATGGCGGCTTAACTCTGCGCTTTGTCTGTACATCGCAGCAAAGAAAATGGATATATTCAATATTTCATTTGCTCGAGTCGGAATCGAACCCACAACCTGTCACGTTTACAGTCGCCTGCGCCACGACTGGCCTCAGTTTACTGATTCTTTAAGTATTTACTGGTCATTGACTTATAGTCGATCATTGACTGATGAAACTCATGATATTATAATTTATGAACGTACGTGTACAAAGACAAGGTTTTTTGTATATATACAGATTTCTAAATGTATATATAAGTATGTATATATATGTATGTGGGCACTAGTATATGCCCTACCGAGATGAAGAGTGTTGCTTGTTATTGCTTCTTTTCGAATTCAAAAAAGAAAGATCCGCACACAGCAGTGTAGGTAGAGGGAATTTAGTGTTGAGACACTCAGCTCCCCATTTTCCGTCAAATTCTGGAGTTATTGCCAGTTGAGTGGCGAAACTTGACGCCGCGCTTTGCCTTTACATCATAGCGAAGAATTAAAAATATTAAATACTTCATTTACTCGTGGGAAACGAACCCACAGCCTTTAGTGTTAACAGTCACAATTTGTGCCCCTGTGCCACAAATGGCCTGAGATTTTAGACTTTTAGAGTTATACCTACCTTATAGCTAATATTTGAAATGCACTTAAAACTTTTTTCATCTTTATTTATATTATTAAAACAAATATGCAAAATTAAATTTAACTATTTATTGTTTCAGTTGCCGACCATAGCGTGCGAGAGGATATCAATATGCTTATAAAATTTGGGCCAAAGGCCCATCAACTGTAGGCGAGGTAACTATTATTAATTATCCTTACACTTTTAGATATAGAAAAACAATCTATGTTATTTTATATTATTAATTATAAAGAATTAATTTACTAATTTGAACTACTTTTGTTCCCCAATAACATTAACACTTTAAATACAATATCTATATCTACATCAGAAATTACAATTTTAGCCTATTCAATAAAAAAACTCCAGCAATTTTGTCGAAACCATTTAATTTAAACAACCGGAGTTCCGCCACTCAACAGGTAATGTCTTCAGAATTCAGGGAAAAGTGAGGTACGGAGTGCCTTGACACTATTGATATCCTATTCTTCTGTGTGCAGGATACAGCGTGAAGCTGATTTAATCAGTTTAACCTATTAGCGTGAACAAACGCTTAGACAGATAAACAGATAAAGAATTTAAAAATCATTGTTTTGGGTTTTCGCTTTCCGCTGCGCTTCGCCTCGAGACCAGAGCGAAAAATGAAAACGTTAAATGCTTCATTTCCTCGAGTGGGAATCGAACCCACAACCAGTCTCGCTTACAAACACACACTCGCGCCATGGATGGCCTCAGATATATTATAAGTAGGTATATAATATATATGATTATATTACAAGAATAGGTAGTTAGTAGTAGGTTAATATTGCTTGAAATTAGTAATAAATACCTATATTATTTATATGAATATTTTCATAGTTTAATGCGAAAATAAGATAATTAAAATAATTTTACCTAAATTTCTTTTAAGAAGTACTAAAATGACTAGAAAATATTACAAAAATATAAGGTTTTAAAAATCACAAGTTATAAGTTACAAAAAAAATAACGTTATTCTGTACATAACTGTCATAACTAACACCTCCCAACAAGCTATCACTAAAATTAAATAACGCCCGCGTTATACTCTGTTGACTAATTAGGAAGCTTCTTCAGAGTTTTCAGCATAAATACGGTCATTTTGTTTATGAAAAATATTGCTTAATTATAAAAAAAATCTGTGACCTCGCTTTACGTACCGCTTAACTAGTTGTCGTGATTTTCCTACTCTATAATAATTAAAATTATTAATTCAAATATGATCAGTTCGTCTCTTGAAGGTTGCAAGTCCTCAGTCGTCTTTTAAAATACGCGACATGGTTCTAGGATTACGAACAGGATTTCTTCGACTTTCCCTTACTGCTTTCATCTCCTTTTTCGTACGAATTCTACGTAGACGGCCAGGTCTTTTTCTGTCACAAACAGTACCCCTGTTCCATTCAATTGTAGTTATGAACAGTCCGGTATACAAATATTTGACTAATACCAACGCGCAACGGTTTAAGGATTTTAAATATTATATTTGGCTAATTTCCATATCACAATTTTAATATCACACTATCTTTTACAATTTGTATTGGCGGGAACAATCGTATAAAAATGACAGATTCCAAATTCAAATGTAATATTTTGTTAATTTTTAATTGTAACAGTATTTATGGCCAGACTAAGTGTAATATTTATTGTAACAGTTATAGCTAATATAATAATTAAATATAATTCGTTATGAACAATATTTATAATTATTATCAATACTATTTTAATGGATATTTTGTTAATAAAACGTTTGAACTTGGAACGTTTATACTTAAAATTTCTATTTTATATTTTTTTAGGAATTAATTATTATTCTAAATCCCAAATCCAAATTTCAAATATTTATTTAAATTCACATAATATGAACGCATTATCTAATTCGTAGCCATATTTAAAAATATATATAATTATAACAGCATTAGGTCATGAGAAGATTTAAAACTGATACTAGGCAGGTTATATGTATATATATGTGTATGTATAATACGTTGTTAATTTGAAACAGTGGCATTTTAATTCAGTTCAGTTCCGTTACGTAATTGAGTTTAAAATAAGTTTCACTTTTATTGCGAGCTAAGGGTAATGTGATGCGTTATGTTTCACGCCGCTCATTAAATTACGTTTACGTGTTAATCTGAACAAAGAAATTACTCGTGAATTGTAATTTTTTTTTATAGCGGTATAATAAAAAGTTGATGTAAAAAACATGGTTGGTTGGCAAAGAGTATTTAGTGGTTAAATTTTCCTCTTTTCGTTTCAATTCGAGACTGTGTTTTGAATGGCATGGTGAGGAAATTTAAATAGTTTATTACCCCGAGAGAGGATCGTACCGTCAACCTACCGATTATACCACAAGGGTCACTATTTTTTTTCATAGCAGGTTAGGTAGAGGGAGGCCTGGGAACTTAGTTTACACTCTGTTCCCATTAAGACATTTCCGTGTCTGACTTTCCACCAAATTCTGGAGATACTTCGTATTGGGCGGCGGGATTAAATGCTGCGCTATGTCTCAATTATTAAATATTTCATTTCCTTTAGTAGGAATGAAACCAACACCCAGTGACTGGCTGCTCTTTTAAATTTATATTACGCACAATATATCTTCGTTTATACACCTATTCATAATTCATAAATGAAAGTTTAAAACCTTTTTAAGTAATTTTTTACATAATTCCTTATCATCTTTTAATATTTTTTCTTATACACTAGATGGTAACGTGCGACAACGAGAGTACGTCACCTGGTGGGTTCCACCTCGGCGCTCACGATGACCATCGACCGCGAGCGCCGAGTGTCTCCTCTCTCTCGCTTTACAAGCAGAAGATTGATGCCCTATTCGATGATACACGTTCCATCACCAGCTTACCACAGTATGCTCCCACCTCGGATACAGGACGAAGAGATAGCAAGGTTGATTTAATTATTTATAAAAAAAATATATCTTCATAATTTTCTTGCATTATAGTAAAAAAACTCATGCACCTCTTAGCTCTTTATATTTCGGTTATTTTAGAGATGTTGTTCGGTGTTGGTATTTTGCCCCGAACTTTGTATTAATTCAACTAAATTCAAATACCAATGGCGAAATCTAATTTACGAAAGTCTAATTTATTTAAAATTTAATTTAACATTTTCAGGTCAGCATAACACATGATTCTAAAACAATATTTGAAGATGAAAATAGCTACTGCCAAAATAAAATCAAAAAGATAAACAACACTGTTCAAGATCGTATAGAGAGAATGTTTGCTGACATGGCGGGAGAGTCAAGACAAACGGAGAGTATTGGTGTGCATGTGTTCAGTGTGCACTATTTAGGTTCAACTCCTCTTCAGAGTAAAGTGACTAGTCTATCTGGCCTGCAAGATCCATTAAGAGATTTATATTTTGCTTACAAAAGTAATTTCCGCCATAAGGGTACGTTCACTGGTCGGCTAGAAATATCTAAAAGTGGTTTAAAAGTTAAGTACAAGGGAGAGAAAGGAGACTTAGAAAAATTAAATCCTTTTCCAACTATAGCTGTATGGTCTGCTGTAAAATTCCTGGTACAACCATCAGATAAAGATCAAAATGAATCGAGTTACGCATTCGTTCCTCTCATCACCGATCCTGATAATATTGACCGGCACGCACTATTTAAAACATTAAGTTCATCGGAAAAAAAATACATCCTCTCCCACAACGAAAATTCCCATTCTCCCCTTTTCGCTGTAGTGATGAGGAAAATAGGGGTGGCAAAACAGCTTGAGTGTCATGGATTTGTATGCCAGAGTACCGAGGACGCTATAGTGATAGCGGCCACGTTATACAAATCACTTATGGCACATATGAGTAGACAAGGCCATAACGATAAAAAACTAAGAAATAGGAACGGAGTGAGCTGCATGAGTGTAACCAGTAGCTTACCAGCTAATGATATCCCGATACGACCTCCACGAAAAAAACGCAGTACATCATCTTTAAGTGACAGCGATAGAGCAGACGGCTTTTCTGCCAGCGAGTCGTTTAGTGAAAAATCTAAGTTGGAAAGAACGCAAAATATTCTAGAAAGCTCTCATATAGCTTCATATGAACCCAAACGCATCACTGTTGAAGAAGTGAAAGCTAAATTAGATTTAATAAAACAAAACGATACAAGCAGTGAATCTCATGACTCGAATATTTTGAATAATTCGTGTAGTCCAGTTCAGGTTATAAAAAATATCCAAAGTAGTACAGAATCGTCTGTTCGGAGTAAAGTGTCGGAGAAGATAGAGTTATTCAGAGAGTTGGAACGACGAAAAGGTATACAGAGACCTCCAACTTTACCACCTCCTGTGCCCTCAAAGCCAAATGTCTCTACGACTGAGTCTGCCAAGGAACCTTTAAGGAGAAGTCAAAGCGGTAGGAAATCAATAAGTGAATCTGGTGACATTCTTACAAAAGTAGCTATACCTCGCTCAGGAAGCTTTTTAAATGCTGGTGGTTTAACTCGCTACAAATCTATTGGGCAAAGGTAGGTATTAGGTATATTATGTTTATGTAATTTTCTTTCTTAAATTTGGTCTAGTATTTATAAAAGATTTACGAATATATCTTTATTTAACATATATAATATATTATAATAGACATAATATATTTCAAATAATTTCTTTCCCCATCGCAATATATTAAGCAAAAGCCCGAAGCCAGTTAATATATTCAACACAATTAACACAATTGTTACACTCGACGAACCAAAGTAAAAATAACGTTAACGAGATCGAATAGAGCATGCTTACCCGACTGTTTCGACATCTCGCGTGTAAATAATTGTGGTGCCTACTGCAGCCGGCATTCCTTTAATCCACTCTATTAATACATACAGATTCAGTATTCATTTCACTATTGTATGTTATCGTCTTCGTATTTGCTATAGTTAAAATATATATATATATATATATATGATCACAATATTTTTGAGGCCCTCGTGGTGCAGAGGCACCAAGAGTGTGATGTATACGCGATTGAGGGTTTGGGGAACTCGGGGAGACGAATTAGTATTTATTTATATGTTCATTTCTTCGCTCTGGTAATAAGGTAAAGCGCGGTGTTGACTTCCGTTCTTGAAAATTCGGCTGAAACAGGTACGGAGTATGTTAACACTATGTTCCTTCTCCATACTCTGCTGATTGCGAGATACAGCGTGAAACTGAAAAAAATATTTTAATTAATTTACAATTGTTTGCACAGTAGTACTTTTAACATTTTTTTTTTTTAGAAATAATGGCAAAAAAGGCGGTGGCTCACCCCTAGGCTTCAATGAGTTATTTAATGAATTTAAAGTTCAGGAAAACCTACATTCAATGGACGAAATTTTAAACGCGATAATTGATCCGGAAGGAATGTCTTTTAATGACTTGAAACCAATTTATAAGGAATTCCTACTAAAATTGGCCGTCACGCTGACTAAAGATGAAATCTTTCAACACAGCAAAGCGATAATGAAGAAGCAAAAAAAGAAAATTTTACGTAGAAATAGCACATTTCAAAATAAAAGGCGGAAAATATTTAAAGGCGCGAGCGGACTTCGCATGGTTTTTAGATTGCCCTTCGGCAAGGAATTTCGGAGGAAAGAAAAGAAACAGAACTTCGAAATTCAATCTTTGAAGACTAATTTAAAAGCTAAAGAACAGAATGAGAGTTCCGTATCAACATCTAGCTACGACTTACGCCAGTTTCGGCCGAAGGAACCAGAATTTCCAGCACCAAAACGCCAGCCGAGACAAAGGAATAGTAGCAAGAAATCGGAACGACATGGAAAGTCACGAGGAGATAGAACTTCGTCAGAAGATTCAGATTTTTTAACTTTAAGATGTCAGAATAGAAACAGCTCCAGTGGATATGTATCCTGTTCTGAATGTGAATCCGAAAGCTGTATAGACCGCTGCTACTGCTCTTTAAAGCCTGATTATAAGAAGTGCTACTGTTCTGAAACGAAAGGGTCAAGGGCTAAGTTATTGGGAAAGAACTGCACTGAATGTTCCAAGTAAGTTATTTTACTCTTGTATTAATTTATATTATGGCATTTTTCGTACAGTCTGTCATAATTTAAGTTATTAGAAATTAATTGAGGCTAATCGTGGCACAAGGCCACAAAATGTGGCTGTAAGCACAACAGGTTTTTCGTTTTGTTGTCCAGTCAAAAAGCCGCATTGAGTTCCGCCACTCAACATGCAATGCCTACAGAATTCAGCCTAAAAATAGCAGCTGACAGTAGAGTAGGCAGAGGGAACCTAATGTTAAGACACTCCGTCCCCCAGTTTCCACCGAATTCTGGAGGTATTACGTGTTGAGTGGCGGAACTTAACGCCGCGCTTGCCTCGACACTAGAGCGAAGAAATGAAAATAAATATTTTATTTCCTAATAATAATAAATAAATAAATATAATATAAAACATGCACAAAACAAATTTATATTATAAAATCCATTTCTGTTTCTGTTGTTTTGACAATATTAAATTTCATGCCAATATATTAAGCGTAGCTTTCCAACAGCTTTGTAAGTCGTATATGCAATATTTATGCAAAATAATATGCAAAACGCTAATAGACTTTCACGTGGTAAAGGTTAGAAATAATATTTAGCATATAATTCGTAAGTGCCATTATTATCTTTAACTACCGGTTTATATTCGAATCCCACGCGAACACCCGACGCGACGTGTTTTAGATGAAAGTTGGAATTGTATTAATGGATTATCTAAGTCTCTAACGGTGATTATTACTCATCTTATATTTTTTTACGTTCACGCTATATGGTATATTTAGCAGTGTAGGCAGAGGGAATCCGGGAACCTATTGCTTAACACTAAGTTCATCGTTCCCATTAAGATATTTCCGTTCCCTACTTTCCGCCCAATTCTGGTGGAATAGTGTGTTGAGTGGCAGGACTTAACGCCGCGCTTTACCTCATTATCAGAGCGAGGAATTGAAATTATTAAATATTTCATTTCCTCAAGTGACGTTTACAGTCGCACGTCCAAAATCTATGCATAAATAATCATATATTTTAATTTAGTTAACTTAGAAGCTAGATATTGAATAATTGATATTAATATTAATTTATTTAATAATAATATTTATTTAATATTGATTATTTAAGTGTATAAATTAATATAAAAAAATGATTAACACAATTTACATTTTTATTATATTTAAGTCGGAATTTACGGAAGTCAGATACAACAGTTATAAAGGAGTGTTGTAATTTTCCGTCCACATATTCCTTTCCAATCCATTTCTCACATATAAAAGTATGTTTTTTTTAACATAATATTGAATAATTACTTGTATTACCACTTGTTAGGTAAAATAAATAAATAAAAACTTTATTAGGGAATTTAATAAAGTCCACATTAGTTTGTCTTTGGTAGATAGAAATGAAACGTGAGACTAAACAGAGCATAAAACACACGTTGATTATATTAAAAATGTTTTCTTCTAATGCCTTCTTCTTGTGTATGTTATAAACCGTTTGTTTAAATTAAATAAAGAAATAATTTAATATATATTTAAAATAATATGAAATCAATTTATTAATTTATTTTATATAGGAAAATTCATAATGAGATCAATCATGGCGCAGGGGTAAGTGTGTGACTGTAATCGTGACTGGTTGTGGGTTCGTTCCCTACTCGAGGAAATAAAATATCTATTTAAACTTATATTTTCATTACTTCGCTCTGGTGTCAAGGCAAAACGCGGCGTTGAGTTCTGCCGCTCACGATGCAATGATCGGCGAAAAATGAAGTTCAAGAAAAAGCATTCTTTTGAAAAATATTAAATTTGTACCAATTTAATTTTTGTACGAATAGTACAAAAACAGCAGATTCTTTATTGAATTACTTAAACCAAAAAGAAGAGTTACACAAACACAAGCGAGAGCTGCGAGAAGCGCGATATTGAGATCCGCCACTCATCACGCAATGCCCTCAGAATTCAGCGGAAGTATCTTATTGATAACGGAGTTTTATCACACTAGGTTCCCAGGTTCTCAAGTTCCCTGACCTAACCTAACCTGCTTTGTGCAGGATACAGCATGAAGCTAAAAAAAAGTGTTGCATAAACACTGCTTATGTTATCTATTACAATATAGGTACTAAATAAAGAATTTTGTTCTCAAAAGGCCTCATATTAATTAAGATTTTTTTAGCTTCACACTGTATCCCGCACATAGCAGAGGGAACCTGGGAACCTAGTGTTAAGACACTCCGTTCACCACTTTCCATAATTCAATTTTCCCCCACGAGATAAATGATGGCTTTTAACTACGTATATATTCATTTGACTCGCGCTTTAACATTGAAACGTGCCGTGTCAGGTTTATAAACTACTAGTTATTTATATATTGCAAAAGATGACTTGCCAAGTATCTGAGCTTGTGGAGTCAGTCAGTCATTAGAAACGGTTAATTTACTGAATTCCTGTATAGAGTTTGCCTTATACAGTAGTTATTTATATTGAAAGATATAATGCATAATATTTATGTAACTTAAGCCAGTCGTGGTATAAGCGTGTGAATGTAATGCGAAAAGTTGTGGGTTCGATTTCCACTCGAGGTAATGATTGAATATATTCATTTCTTCTCTGTGGTGTCGAAGCAAAGCGAGTAAATGAAAATATTAAATATATCATTTCAGAAACGAATAATTATATATGTCGTGTACTCGAGCGGTAATCGAACCCACAACCCGTCGCTTTTACAGCCACAAGTTTGTGCTCTTCGCGCCACGACTGGCCCCATTTTTTATTTTAATAAAGAATGAGACACAAGCGAAATAAAAAACAAAGTAAAGTTTATTAAGCCTATTAGGAATTATAATAAAAAAATTTTTTATATATTTTCGATCTCTACCAATTGTTTATAATATTATATTTGAAGAAAAATAAAAATACAGAGTTTTTTAGTGTTATCTATACCTATATATAAAATCGAAAGGTCACTCACTCACTCATCACGAAATCTCAGAAACTACATGTGCTAGGAATCTCAAATTTTGCATAGGAGTTATTTATAGGACGTAGGTGCTCGCTAAGACGGGAATTTGCAATATTCGACTTCTAAGGGGTTGTTTTTGGGGTTGAAAGTTTGTATGAAACTTCGTTACTACAAGTGCTAGGAGTCTCCAATTTTGCATGGACGTCACTTATAGGACGTAGGTACTCATGGAGACAGAAATTAATAATAACGTAGTTCACGCAGGCGAAACCGCGGGCGGGTCGCTAGTAAAAAATAATATTCAGCTTATTTCTTACTTACTGTATAAATTAAAATATATTGAGAAAATTATAAATTACTAAAACAGTACTTACTATCAAGAAAAGTAATATAATGAAATTGCTAAATGAAAGATTACTTGCGTACCATGAACTCTGGCCTAATATCATATTTAATATGGTCATTCTCAATTATGGAAATAATTTATGCTGAAAATTATCTAAAGTGTGCAAAATTGCTAATTTCGAAGCTGATGAGTCTTTTTGTTGATGTTTTACAAATTATAATGATTGCTAATATATTAATATTTTATTTATACGATTAACTTATTCAATTTATTGGAAATTATTTTTTTATTATATTTATATTATTTGTTTTTTTTTATCGGTTTTCGCAGAGAAAATAAATATGTTAAAACTTAACACTCTAACCAGACAGTAAAAAAATAACATACAATAAACATAAACATTCTACTGAATAGGAATCGAATTTAAAACCATCGCTTCTTTAATTAGATACTTCCAAGTCTATGGCGTCTTTCTTTTAAAACTCTCAGAACTTATTTTTAATCGAAATCCTTAAACAACTGAAATATAATTAATTGCATATATTAATTAAAATCCAATTAAATATATCTAAACATTGCCACCTCAATCTTTTAGCACATTTATTTATATTAGTCATTTGTGAAACTTTCCAAATGTGAGGTTCTACCTACTTTCGAATTACAAGTGTATGTATGGTTCTTTAAAGCATTAAATCTCCGAACTCATCTGTCGTCTACATAATAAAAAGAGGAAAGTTAATGCTTTTAGATATATTGATTTTATTGATGGCGCAAATGTTGACATTGATTTCGTTTCTACGGTAAAATAAGTCGCGAAACGTGTATGTGTATATACATATGTACCATATACATGTTTTGTTTGGAATCACAGATGTAAAACTACAGGATAGTTAGCACGCTGCATCCTGTACCTAGCAAGATAGGCCGCGGAAATCTAGAGAGAGAGAGAGAGAGAGAGAGAGAGAGAGAGAGAGAGAGAGAGTAAAGACACTTCGATCTCTATTTTTTCCGCTGGAGGCATTGCGTGTTGATTGAACGCCGCGTTTTTCCTCGACACCAGAGCGAAGAAATTACACAATGACAGTACCCACAATTTACTGCACATGTGTTTTTTTAACTTAACCCTTTATACTGTATATAGCAGCGTAGATAAAAGGAACCTCATTAAGTTAAAGGAACCTTATTAAGTTCGATTACATTTCAATACATTTCGTACTCCACATCTTGATATTATGAATAATTATCATTTCTCGGTTTTAGCATCTGCAATGTCTTGAATTCAGGCGGAAAGTGAAGAACAGTGTTATTAATGTTTTAGTTTCACACTGTATCCATTCACAGCAGGATACGTAGATTTGTTCCCGTTCCTCATTTTCAATTCTGGAGGTATAGCGTGTTGAGTGGCGGAACTCAACGCCGCGCATTGCCTCGACAACATAACGAAGAAATTGAAATGTAAATGTAGATATAAGTTAAATTGTCGTGAGTGTCTCATAATCCTTTATTCAAGAATATAACATATATTTTTTCAGAGAAGTATACGATGGTGACTACAGCTATTGTTCCTGCGACTCGGAGAGCTGTGCTGACAGCAACAAGTGTTACTGCACTGGACCCAGGAGGACCACGATGCAGAGCTCTCAGAGCCTGGAATATCTGAAGAGTCCTTCAAATAAAACTTATTCTGATCGTATGAAGAGAGCTTTTAATGATTATGAAACCAAGCCACGTACCAGGTTAGTGTATATTATCTATATATTCTATATTTATATTTATAATAAAATTGTAACGAATCTGTCTGTACATCGAAGATATATAAGGGAAAATGTTATTTGTGGCGTTTAATAATGTAACAATGCTATTTTGTCTGTTTTTCCTGTTTGTCTGTGTGTTTGTTCACGCTAATCTCATAAACTGATTAACTGATTTAATAGCAGTTTTCACTATTGTATTTTTGTTTGTTTTATTTCAATCGGTTCATAAAAATACAAAAAAAAAAACTTTTTTAAATTATGTTATTCTACAAAATTGCTATTATTTAAGTCTTTTATTGAATTGTCTAAACTTTTCAATATAACTATAGATATTGTTCTTATTGATATTGATATTATTAATAGAAAACGAAAGCGGGCGAAGCCGCGAGAGTATCGCTAGGCTATAATAATTTTAATGCATCCATTTTATTAGTATATACCTAATACAATGTAATAACTTACCATTAAACGTATCTGTATCCAATTTAACTTTAATAATATATACTTTAGTGAAATGTCAGATCTAAAGAACAACAAATAAGTCATTTTGTATTAATACTTTTAAATTGGTGTAATTTTAGTTGTTTAAAATTACCTAAGCTATAGAATATGACCCACTCCAGAAAATGAAATATTTTTAATTTTCATTTCTTCGCTCTGGTGTTGAGGTGAATAGCGGCGTTGAGTTTTGCCACTCAACACAATGTCTCAAGGCTGGGCGATTTGAACAATTACCTTATACCTGTAAATATAAAATACTAGCGGCCCGCTCGCGGTTTCACCCGCGTGAACTATGTTATTATTAATTTCTGTCTCCATGACTACGTCCTAGTGACGTCTATGCAAAATTTAACACTCCTAGCATTTGTAGTAACGAAGTTTCATACAAACTTTCGACCCCAAAAACAACCCCTTAGAAGTCGAATATTGCAAATTCCCGTCTTAGCGAGCACCTACGTCCTATAAGTAACTCCTATGCAAAATTTGAGACTCCTGGCACTTGTAGTTTCTGAGATTTCGTGATGAGTGAGTGACCTTTCGATTTTATATATATAGATTTCATTAAACTTTAATTTAAGCCAATATATTTTAGGAGGAGGTGTTCTATGAGGGTTTGGTAGAAAATGTTTATTTAATTAATTATATTCAATGGAATCTCCTTCGTCCTTTTTTTCTTCTGCACACTTCCTTCGCTGTACTGGTCATTATTTCTAGGTTATTTACTAGTTTACATTTAGCTATAACTAGAAGTAAACGTTCCAGGTCCGGTGCCTCCAGCCGTAGACGCGAGGAGCGGCGGAGAGCGCGCAGCACCGACAGTCTGGCGCTCGACTACGAGCTGTTGCTGCAGAACAAGCCGCGCAACAAGAATATGCAGCGGCTAACTGGTAATATATCTTTTTAGTTTCACGCTGAATCCCGCTCATAGCAGGATAAGCAGAGGGAACCTGCGTGTTAGGAGCCAGAATATAATGCAGCGCTTTCAATCGTTAACAGAGTGAGACAATGTAAATTTTAAACATTCTCTTTTTATTTTATTGATAGATTCTATTTTTATATCCATTTCTTTAGCTTTACGCATTAGCGTATGCAGAGATATTTTTTGGGGCACGGACCACCCTGTTCCCCTTCTCCCTACGCCTATGGCGTTACGTTGTATCGAACATGCGGTAATGTAAGAAGAGGGAATCTAATGTTAAGTTGTTATTATTATTCTGTTCCTCACTTTTCGTTTCATTTTCGAGACAATGAAAGTTGAGTGGCAAAACTTAACGCCGTGCTTTGTCGTATTATCCGAGCGAAAAAATTGAATAATTCTCACTCCCGAGCGGGAATCGATCCCACAACCGTCGCATTTACAATAGCGAGCCACGATGGTTTGGAAGTATGGATTTTATTTGTTACATCTTATAATTTGTCATATTTTTACTAAATTTATAAATCTATTTAATTTAAGCATTCATCCTATAGATCTATATAATAAATAGATATTTCCCCCAGTTCGCAGCACAGGTGCGGGATCTCAAGACGCGCTCAGCGTCAAGAAGTCAGCGGAGATGGCAGCCCTCTTCGCGGACGTGAGGCTCTCTCAGAGGACCGACGTGCGCTCTCTCGCGGGGCGGAGAGCAAGGGCAACACCTCTCGCCAGAATGTTCGACCACAGACCTCTTAGCAGAAACGCCAGTTTGGAGGATACTTTGGGGTACTTCCCTTAATGACTTGATATGGAATGTAATAAGTATATTATACTAATATTTATTTAATATAAGTATGGTTTTTGTAGTGGTTTGAAATTAAACATTGAAAATCGAAATCTGATGTCGTCATTAAGGAAAAATTCTGAATTAAATGTTTCGCTTTAATTTTCTTTTGTTTATTTTATAATCGTTTTGTTGTTTATTATAAATATATAAATATATTGTACGATTATTTTTATATATTATTTATTTACACGTGTATTCTTGTAATATTTATTTTATTTATTTTTTATATTTACTTAATTTCACATGTATTATTATAAAACAGAACAATTACTGAATATTTTTAGATGCTTCGTGTTTATAGTAAGTTATTTTTCTATCTGTATTCAGTAATTGTATTTGTTTTTTTATTTATCTTCTTTTCAATTATTAATAAAAATGAATCTCATCACGTATACCACCTTATTCGTAAAAATAAGGATTTTTATTAGGTATATAGAATTTGTTAGTGAACTATGTATTTAGTTATTTATTCGGGAAATAACCGTTATGCATAGGATAGATGTAAATCAGTCACGTTTAGTTTTAAGATTACTTTTTTTTATCTATTACGAAACGATTTTTTTAGTAAATATTGTATATTACGACTAATATGGCGGACGAAAATTTTTATTATGTTTAATTTTTTATCTCAAATTAAGAAGGGTTATTGATTGAATTAAGGAAAGTGTCAAGGCAAAACGCGGCGTTGAGTTCCGCCACTCAACACACATGTCTCCAGAATACGGCGAATAAAAATGGGAAACGGAGTGTCTTAATACTAAGTTTCCTTTTTCTATCCTGCTATGTGCGGGATTTTGCGAGAAACTGATTTGTTTTATTTTTTTTAAATCTTTAGAAATTACTTCAAATATCGTTTTGTTACTATATCTATATATTTAGAAATAAGGTAATTTTATTAATTGAGTTTTGATTCCTTTAACACGATTGTGCAATTTCAGTGCAATATAATGTATTTCGTGCAATATTTTTTTGTAAATAAATATTTTATATTGATCAGAGTTGTTTCATTCCATTATACTACTACATACTACTTACTTTATTAAAATTCCTATTCCTTTTATAATTATTTGAAGATAAAGATGAACTTATTTATACATATGTCGAGTCTAGATTTTTATAAGTTTTTAAATACTTTTTTAATGTTAGGTATGTAAATAACAGTTTTAAATATAATAATATTAAAAATATATATGTATTTAGCTAACAATGTGGCACTATAGCATTGACCACGCTCTGTTTAAATGACAGTTGAATGACAACGCATGTCAAAATGGCCTCCGCCTATTGCATGAAAGATGAAAAAAAAATAAAAATAAATGGACCCAATAACAGTCAAGCATAATTAATAAACATTTATTAACATTTCACAGATACATTGTCAAAACGTTAAGGACGGATTACATGACCGTCACCAACGCCACTGGTGGACTTTATTCCTATTTATCCTGTGGTCAGGACTTACTTTTTTTTTAATATCTGATAATGTCTGGAATATATAGGCTAGGGTCATTTTTTGCAACGGTTTTAAAAGCCTACTGCCTAATTTTTATAACTTGTTCCTATTTGTATTCAATATTGATGCTATACTATACTAAATATACAGTTTTTTAGGTTAATATATTAAACATTTTTGGAAGTACAAAAACTAACCAGTATCTAAATAAAAACATACTTTAGTTTGTCCTTATTTAAGGTTCTTTGCGATTGGATGGCTGCAAAAAATAACCTTAGACTACAACCTTAAATTTTAATATTTTTCTATACATTTTTCAACTATATAATAATTTTCTGATATATTCTGTTCCTAGATAGGTATATAATATCTATGTTAACTTGGCTACAAGTATGGTTATAATTTATATTTACAAATATATTTCTGTGACACTTAATGAGTATTTATCTATGTTATTTGTGAGTGGAGGTTCTATTTTAAACATTACAAACAAAAAAAAAATAAGATATAGAATGAATGTTTACATATAATCTGAGCTTTTTAGTCCTTATAATGGCACCAATTTATTGTGCAAATGTTAGAACTTATTCCAATTAAAAAAAAAAATCTTTTACTCTTACCATATGTCCTCTTATAAAGTTCAGATTAAATGCATGCATCATATATGTATAGTTTAAACATTTTTAAATTTATCTATTTTAGTTCTTTAAAAGAGACTAGTAAAAGTTTGTTAAAGTTTTTGATTTGTGAAAGATATAGACATATTTGTTCCTATATTGACGGTATTTACAAATTAGAATCGGTTTACAAAATATACATATGTAGGTACTTCTCGACAAAATGCAATTAATAATTTGATTACTACGTAATCATCGTCATCGTATATAACAAGTGCTAAATTTTATTCCTATTATGGCATTTCTAGTAAGGCCTGACAGTACCTAGGCGGCCTCTGGGCAGCGGTTCAGCGTAGCTGTGTCTATATTTCGCTGGCTGCCTATCGGCGAGGTCAGTAAAGTCTCTATAGTCCCTTTCGTAAAATCTATCTCTGTCCCCTTCTGCGTAAGACTGACGTTGGTCATCCAGCAGTCGTGAACGACTGAATGCCTTTTGTCGGTCATTCCAATTTCTCCTTTCATCTATTACTGGCTCAATGATTTCATCCTCTTCAATGCGACGATCTAATTCCCTCCTATCTCTGTAGCGGTCAAAGTCATTTCTCTGTTTTGACTCGACTCTATTCAAATAATCCTCCGTGCCGTACTC